>PVHY01016844.1:0-32841 GCA_004024945.1 Uropsilus gracilis
GTAGCTATTCATGACAAATCTACTGCAGTTGTAATGAACTTTTCCATTTATGTCATTTAGACTTTTTGCAAATATAGAGTTAAATCACTTAATGGATGGGCTAAGATATGAGCAAGCGTACACAGCCTGCTCATCCTATGAGTTAAAGAATGTTCTCATCTATAAAATCCCATGAATCATCCCAATAAATGGTTATTAAACATTCCTTGGATTTTAAAAATAAAGTAATAAACTTTATAAACCATCCTGCAATAAACTTTATAAACCATTCTTCCTGTTCTTGGGATGGGAATATGGTCAGTCAAAAGTCACGAGGATTTGAGTTTGTCCAGTGTCATCTCTATGTGACTCTGGACAAATCAACTTAGTAACTTGAAGCCTTGGTTCCCTCATCAGGGAACCATTCAAACAGAAACAGAATGAGAGCTGTCTGGGTTTTTTTGTTTTTTTTTGTTTTTGAGACTAGGTCTCGCTATTTTTGCCGGTGGAACCGCAGGCTCACTTTGCCCAGGGTACCACAGACTCAAGCAATCCCCAGCCTCAGCTTCCCAGGTAGCTGGGATTACTGGCGTACGCCACCACACCCAGCTTTTTTTTTTTTTTTTTTTTTTGGAACTAGGTCTCTCTATGGGTCCCAGCCAGGACTCGAACCGCGATCCTTAAGCCCTGGCCGCTTCATAGGCTGAAGCTTACAGGCACGAGCCACCATGCCCAGCCAGCTGTCTGGTTTTGATGTTGCAGAAAAATAAGCTGTAAAGGATACCTTTGGTCCAATTGGAGAAATCTAAATATAGTTGAGATTTAGAGAAGATATAAAGTAAGTAAAGTTAGCCTTACTATTTAGGACATTCCTGAAAAAAAGTTCATTCTCCTGATCAGTTTGTATTTGGGGCAGAACTACATGTGTTTTCTTTTTCTCTCTGATTTTGAAAGTTGAGATGTTACTCTTGTAGTTTCCTTGAATAACAGCTTAAAAACTATATCAGTATCTTGAAGTGGGATACTCCTCCCTGGCTCCAAAACAAGTTTTAGTAATGGGAATTAGGTTTTCTTGCTCTATAATTAATCATTAAGTCTCCAATTACATTTTAAAATCATATTTGGCTCTTAAATTAACATTACTTCATTATTCTTGTTCCAAATTATGAAAGTTATTGACCAGATCAGAAAGGTATCTGAAGAAATGCTCACAAAGCAGTGGGCAGGGTTATTTCCTGGAGATGAGTTAGTACTTTTTACCTAACACATACATGTATTAAGGTCATAAACAAGATATTCATAGATTGAATACTGATTATCTGACAAAGAACAATTGATTTTTGAATGCTGACCATCAGATGAAGCACAGAAAATTCTGCACTTTTTTTTTTTTTGAGACTAGGTCTCGCTATTTTTGCCCATAGAAAGCTGGGATTACAGGCGCGAGCCACCATGCACAGCTGTTTTTTTTTTTGGGGGGGGGGAATAGGTCTCTCTGTGCTGCCCGGGCGGGACTCACCGCAATCCCAGACCCAGCTGCGGTTCATAGGCTGACTCTTACAGGCACATGCCACTGTGCCCGGCTTAACTTCTGCACTTCTTAAAGAAAATGGAAAATTTATAACATGTTGAAAGAAGAATGAAAGATTAAAATGTATTTTGCAGAATTAATCTGTGCATGACACATTGGCCATGATTGGTGGAAGGCCCCACAGGATCCACCTCATACATTGCTGACCCTCAACACTGGTCAGAGATGCTGCCCAACCTCCTGAGGGGACCCCACCAGGTGCAGTCACCAGTGTGCCCAGAGCAGGTATCCTGGTTCCACTTCTTTGTATCATTACCTCCTGGCCCAAAATTCAGAGTGGCTAAGTCTGTTGGCCCAAGTCTAGCTGTAGATCATGCATCGAAGCTGCAAGGGAGACTGGGAGCATGAGGACTGCAAGAGCAGCCTCAGGTCAGACTCCAAGAAACAGATTCTGAGGAGATTTGTGTGCAAGTTTCTCAGGAACAATATTTATAAGAGAGCAAAGGAGATTGGGTTGGGCTAGATGGAAAAGTTGAACTGCAAAGAAATTGCAACAGAAGACTAAGTCTATGCCCCAGGAAGCTCTGGAGCTGGAATATTCCTTTAGACATGCCCCAGATTGAGGCAAGAGCCAGACCTTTGACCTAGGTTGACTAGATATCGAACATGGGCTACTGTCAGAATTAGGGCACAATTTTGGGCAAGGCGGCTCTTTTGTGCCTAGAGTAACTTCTAGAGAAAGATTCAGCTGTGAGTCATTGGGGTCAGTACTCCTGGCAGTGGGGAAACATGTATCTTGGTTTTAATGGGGGAATCCTGTGTGGTACACCACAGCCATCTATTCCTCACACTGCTTGAGTTGTCTAGTCAGTTCATGCCACTTGGAACACGAACATTCTGAATGATTATCTGTGGGAAAACTTTTGAAAGGAAGGTTGTTTGTAGGACAAAGTACAACCTCACTGCCTCAACCAGTTTTAAGGTACAATCTCCGTGGTCTTGGCCGGGCATGGTGGCGCATGCCTGTAGGTGGCAGCCTAGGAAGCCACAGCTGGGGCCAGGGACCACGGTTCGAGTTCTGCCAGGGGCACACAGCAAGACCTAGTTCCAAAAAAATAGCTGGGCGTGGTGGTGTGCACCTGTAATCCCAGATACCTGGGAAGCTGAGGCTGAGGATTGCTTGAGCCTGTGGTTCCACGGGCAAAAATAGGGAGGCCTAGTCTCAAAAACAAAAACAAAACAATCCGTGGTCTAATACATATCCTACTCTAATTTATTTTTTTTATATTTTGCGGGCACAATTTCTTTCTTCTTTTCTTCTTTTTTTTTTTTTTTTTACATTGTTAACATATCCTACTCTAGGATTATAGATTTCTCTCATCTTCAGTCTAGATGTGTGGACAAGACACTTGCTATGAAGTGGTCTGCACCAACGGTCACTGTACCCTTCCTAGCCACTGACCACTTCCCTCATCCATTTACCTCAAATAATGGGCAGGATGTACCAAGAAATTTCTCAGTGAATCACTTGGGTGCAAAGTACATTCTTTCCTACCTGCATTGAATAACAGCATGTCTTGACCACCATCAGCTAGTTACTCACGACAGTATGGTTACTTGTATCTTTTCTTGCTAGTCCCTTGGAATAAGGAACCCTAGATGACTGGACAGTGACTGTGGGGGACACTTACATGTGTCCTGGCAGAAGTATTCCCCTCTGGAAACACAGGTCTTTAGAACTTAACATTTCTCAGGTTTTAACTGCTGAAAATCTCTAAAACATAAAAAAAGAAGTTTAAAGGACAAGAGAGAGTAAGGGTTGGTGAGGCTTTTATTTATAGTCTTTGGTTTCTAAACTCATAGTCTATTCCAGACACAATACTGTAGGATGGTCATTGATTTAGGATGTATATTGCATACCAGAGGATGCGCAATGCTCTGATCTTGCTGTCATTTCTTAGGTAGTATCTTAACTCTGCCTTTAAAAGTGATGTGGGTTGTGATGGGATTAATGTGATGGGATCCCATTGTCATGTGTCCATTACCACACCTCCTTTGCTTCAAGGGAGTTTCTCTTCAGAGGTGATGTTAGATTGCTGTATTTCTTATAGATCATAGATCGCTCTGGAAGCTCATCACATAGGGTGTTGTCTAAGCAAGACCAGATCTACAATACGTACTAATTTCACTCAAGATGTAGCAATGTACTAGATTGGAGGAAACAATAATCAACTTGGTCCTAGTGGCAGGTTGGCCTCCCCGAAGAATGACACAGTTGGGGACCCAGCATCAGTTTCTACTGCTGGCAGGTTAGACACTGCACAGTGGTAGAAGCTAGATCAACCCTGGTGGGTAGGAGCTCATGCTTTCAAGCCCATTCATAGCCTCCACCTTCACCACAGTGACTCCTCCACTCCTTCACTGATCGTGCTCACCCTTGGGCCGCCATAGCAGAGGCTGGCTGACATCAGCGGACTGAGTCATTCTATTTGGTTGTCTGGTGGCTTTTCAGTGGGTGGAAGCTCTCATATGTCATTGAAATGCATTTCAAAGATATTCACACTTTTTGCCCACTTCCTTAGCTCCCTCAGTACCAGGAGCTGCCAAATGAAAATCCACAGGCCAGATTCACCCACTGCCTGTTTTGTAAATAAAGTTTTATGAGAATAAAGTCATGCTCGTTTATTTTCATATTGTTGGTGTTGGTGGCTGCTTTTAACTACAATAGCAGAGATTCAAAAGTGTGTAAGTCCAGAATATTTTTTCTGAACTTTTACAGAAAAAATACTTGCAGACTCTTCATCTATGTGCTTCCTTCCAATTCTTTCTTGACCTCAATCTTCCAACCTTTTCCCGTTCATATCCTTGATGAACTAAGTCAGTTCCCACTGCCTTCAGTTTTTACCTTGGGCCATTTCTCTTTCTACTGACAGCTCTCATCATTAGGAGGCTTTCTCCTTAACACTCTTTCAGGGGCACTGCTGATGAGACAGGCTGTATCAACAGTCCCCTTTAGCTCATACTCACATATTAAAGCAAATTATCCAAGAATCAAGCTTGGTCTTATTTCTGCCATTGGCTGGTAATTTCAGAAAAGGCATCAGTGCCCTGGCAGATGCCATGGTAGAAGGTGACACTGTGGTAAGGCTGCCTGCCCATGTAGCTTATTTTGGCCTCTGGTTTCACCTGACATGTCTTACTTCCAGTTTACAATAATTGCTGCTAGGCTCACTCAGTCTTATGGTCTTATAGAAACTGGCTCAAGATGGGTAAGTCTGGCCACGTGACTACATGATGACCCAGAATTGCATGAATGAACCATCTTGAAAGTGAATCTTCTAGCCCTAATTAAGCCTCTCAGTTATGTCCTGGGAGCATGCTGGAAGCTGTTGACTGAATAGTATGCAGTCATCTTGGGTTTGGCATTCACTCCCAACAGGTCTTTTTCACCATAGAAACCTATTCTATCAGTCTCCTGGATTACATGGCTCAAGTGCACGGGAACTTGTCATACAGACCCAGTGCAAAGCTGTTCTTGCTCTGGACCTCAGTCAAAATTGTTATACTTCCAGGTGAGATCAGTTTTCTCCAGAATAAAACATTACCTCCAGAACCTTATTAGGTTATCAAACACTGTTCTTTTTTTTTTGAGACTAGGTCTTGCTATTTGCCCATGGAACTGCAGGCTCACGTTGCCCAGAGTACCATGGACTCAAGCAATCCCCAGCCACAGCTTCCCACGTAGCTGGGATTACAGGCGCATGCCACCACGCCCAGCCATTTTTTGGGACTAGATCTTGCCCCGAGTGGGACTCAAACAGCAATCTCTAGCCCCGGCCACTTCATAGGCTGAAGGTTACAGGCACAAGCCACCGTGCCCAGCTATCAAACACTGTTCTTACTTCTCCAAGGATCCCTAAACCCTTTACTAATGTGACTGGTCCCAGAATTATCTTAGGACTTATCTTTCATTCTTTGGAGAGCCTGTACAACATACTTGATGTTTCTTGCTAACATGATCAATTGGCACCATTTGTTTATGTACTAGATCAATGTCATATTCTTTAGGATGTCTAGATAGTTCAGATCCATTTGTGCTTATTGTGATTTTGTGCTGGATTTAAAATATGCCCACAAATTATTTCATATTCCTTGCTTCAAGAGGGGGAGCTTAATTTCTCTCCCCTCATGAATCTCATGTTCTTGGGGGAAATCAGCTACCATGTTACAAGGACAGTCAAGCAACTAAGAAAGAGGGACATTTCGTGGGGAATTGAACCTTCTGTCAGGACACAGAGAAAAAGCCATCTTGAAAGTGAATCTTCCAGCCCTAATCAAGCCTTCAAATGATGACAGGGCCTGGGGACAGCTTGACCAGCAGGACAGGAGAAATGCTGAGGCAGAGCTGTCCAGCTGCATTACACCTGCATTCCTGACCTAGAGAAACTGAGATAATAATATTATTGTCCATTCCAGAGCTTCTGTCCCAAGACACATGCACTTGTTATGTGAAACCCTGAGTGTGAAGGACTTTGATCTGAGGAGATAAAAGGTAAATCTGCTTTTGAGAAAGGGGGGGAAGGGAGGGAGGGAAGGAGGGGATAGGGAGGAGGTGAGAGTGGAGGTAAGAAGGGAGAGAGAACACTAAAATTTTTCAAAAGACCAACGGACAAACTGAGAGAAGGTATTTACAACTTATATCACAAAGGGCTGGTACTCCTAATGTGAAAAATTTCTGATATTTAAGTAGGAATATATATATATATATATAAACATAGCAGAAACAGAAATGCTAATGACAAAGATGCTCCATTTTTTCTTCATCATAATAAAGGAAATACAAATTAAAATGACTCCAAGATAGCATTTCTCCCTTATCAGATTGGCAAAAGTTCAAATGTTTGACAACATTCTCAGATAATGAGATATATTACTTGTGGAATGCAAAGTGATACAATCTTTATAGAAGGCATTTTGGCAATATCTAGCAAAATTAAGTATGTACTTATCCTTTAATTTAGCAATCCTACTTCTAGGAATCTATCCCAAAGACTCACTGAGAAAACTAAGGAGCAAGAGACAACAGATTATAATAGCATTATTTATAGAAACAAAGCATAAATAATCCAAATGTCCCTCAATAAGGGACTGATTAAATATTACATTCACAGCATGGATGTTATAACTACACAAAACGCAATGGGAAGAAGTCTAATTGCTATGGATTGATTATGTTCCCTTATGTTCCTAAAATTCACATATGAAATTCCTACCACCTACTGAGTTGGCATCTGACGAGGAAGTGTTTTGGAAGGTAATTCGGTTTAGATGAGACTATGGGGGTAGAACCCAGGATGGAATTAGCACATCTGCAAGAAAAGACCCCAATGAGCTTCTACTCTTTCCCTGTGACAACATTGCTAGCCAATGAACCAGAGAGCCCTCACCAGAAACTCACTGGTATGGCACCTCTGATCTTAGACTTCCTGCCCGCAGAACCATGAGAAAATTAATTTCTCTTAGCATAAGTTAGCCAGTCCATGGTAATTTCCAGAGGCACCTACACCTAAGACATTGCCACATAACTCTGTGGAATGGTTCCAGGGTAAATGGAAAAAAACAAGGTACAAATAATGCAGAATGTGCTATCCTTTGGGTAGAAAAGAAAGTGTAGAAATAAGTATATATAAATATATTTGTTGGCATTTCCATAAAGAAAAAGATGAAAACACAAATAGTTCCCAACAGAGCAGTTTTTCCTAAATCTTTCTATTCCAAGGGAATCTTGAAACCATTCTTAGGTCTCAGGGAATCCCTGCATATAAATTAGAACTACAGCTCATGGACATTAGCCTGTTCAGCAAGATGTAGCGAGTCATCCAGTAACCAACAGTGTTCTCTTACGTAGAGGATGCTACTTTTTTCCCCATGAATTACGCATTTTGTTTAATTTATTAGCACCTTCTTTTTGCGTGGGTCTTACAATTCTCAGCAGAGAGCAACTTCAAAGCAAGTCAGTCAGGTCTTTCCATCTTCAGTTTTTCTTTCTTTCCTTCTTCTTTTTTTTTTAAAAAAAAAAAAAACAAAAAACAAAAAACCTGTTTTTGCTTCTTCTCTGAAACACATCAAATGGTGGACCAGGTTGGTAAAGCACTAAGGCCTGGAAACCAGGAGTAGAGGGTGGGGCTGTGACTGGGTCCCCGTGGGGTGGGACCTTGGAGCTCTTGGAGGCCAGGCCTAGGACAAGGAGAGTCCCCTACACCAAGTTGAGCTGCCTGGGCAAGAGACCAAGTCCATAAATCAGTCTGTTGTTTGCCCATCCAGGAATGGAGGTCATTAATTTTTTCTTTTTTTTTTGGGGGGGGGACCGTTCCTCAAACATGAAGTTTATAAGTGTGCAAAAGCAGATCCAAACTGGCCAACCAACCAGGTTCATGGCTGTTGTCACCTGGGGGATTAGTCGAGAAACATGCTGATCTGGGTGTTAAATGTTCTAAGTACGCAGCCATCTGCGTGGCCATGATCAAGGCATCCATGGCTGCAGTGTAGCATGGCTCTGGGGGAATAAGATTGGAAAACCTCACGCTGTTCTCAAAAGTTAACCTCCAGTGGCTCTGTGCTGCTTGTCCCTCATCCCTGTCTGCAGGAGCATTGGCACAGCCTCACCCCTCTGTCCCCAAAGCTTTGGGTCAGCGCTATCAGTCACTGCTAGCCTGGCCAGGGATACTGATGACTGCCACCCTGGAGATCACTTAGGCTCACCTTAGATGCCATTTCCAAGACCTGCCCAATTTTTAGAGAGAGCATGTTCACTGGTGAATTTACTGACCGCCACAACAGTTCTAACACAAAGGGCCCAGGCTCTACCTGTGGCCACCACAGTTTGCATACAAGAAAAACAAAGTAAACTAAGCCTGTTTTAAAAATAACATAAATCAAAACATTTTAATCATGCTTGTTTCATACTATCCAAAATGATCTACAGTCTTGTCACAAATTTCTCCTATATGGTATATGATACAGGTGGGGTTTTTCCCCACTGACAATGAAAAATCACCTTGTAGCTAAGTTTCTTGAAAGAAACTGTAGCTAACCTTAGTTTGCTTGTCTTGAAATTAGTTGATTCTTTCCCTTTGCACCATTTTTAAAATTAGTTTGATTGTGCTATAATTCATGCGGCATGAATGTACAAATTGTTTACACTTGTACTATGAAAAAAATAAACAAGGCAACTCACATTGCCAGTTCACGTAAAAGCCATTCACAAACATCCTTCATTATAAAGATGTATTTTCTTGTGCTCAATATCTCTGAGGGGATTGAAAAGACTCAGAACACTAGTAATTTTCAGCATTAACTTAATTAGAAACATTTGCAAACCTAGACCTACGTATCTCCTATTCTTTTTCAGACTGCATCTTTTAAAATATCATATTGAATTGCCAAACATTTTTATAAGACACAATGCTAATATTAATGCAATATAAACCAGGAAGATATATTAAATACTACATGAAAAAATTGGGGGAAAACAAATGTATCACTATGTACACCATTCCTGACACATATAGTACATATTTTGCAATATTTACAATTGCAAATTGGTGGGGTGGAAAATTAGATATAGTACTAAGAATATCCTTTTTAGAACAAAAACTTCTCCTTTCTGGTTTATTAAACTGATAAGGGTGTGTTTGTCATATGATTAAGAGGAGGATGGGGTAGAACATTTGAATAGGAGAGTGTGGTGTTTTACAATATGTCCACAAATTTTTTGATACCTTTTCTTTTAAAAAATGGAACCCAGTTCCTTTCCCCATAAGTGTGAGTTAAGCCGATGTGTCTAGCGAAAAGCTTGTGTCAGAATTGATAGTGTGTGATGTTAAAAACTAGGACATACAAAGCATTAGGGCTTCCTCCTTTCTTGCTCTCTTGGATCACACGCTCTCATAGAAGCCAGCAGCCATATTGTTAGGATGCTCAAGCAACCCTATGATGAGTTCTCACATGCTGAAGAGGTGAGGGATCCTACCAGTAACCAAATGAAGAAGTCATCTTGGAGAATGATTTTCCAAACCCCTGGTAAGCCTTCAGATGATTTTAACCCCAACTGACATGTTGGCATCAACCTTGTTAGAGACCCTGAACCAGAACCACCTACCTAAACTTGCCCACAGAAACTGATATTATAAATGTTGGAGTAGTTTGTTACGCAGCAATAGAAAACAAATACAGATTGGGACTGATGGCATCAGTTTACCATCCTCCTGTCTATACCATACAGAGATAATGTTTTATTAGCAACCTCCCCTCTCCTCTGTTAAAACCGAGAATGAACTCCACCAAAAGAACTCCATATTACAATGCACTGCCAGTGTTTCACTAACTGCATTCAGAGGAAGGAGAAATAAGTCCCACCTATTTTTTTTTTTTTTGACTAGGTTTCACTATTTTGCCCATGGAACCACAGGCTCACATTACCTGGGGTACCACAGACTCAAGTGATCCCCAGTCTCAGCTTCCCAGGCAGCTGGGATTACAGGCACATGCCACCACACCCAGCTATTTTTTTGGGACTAGGTCTCGCTATGTTGCCCTGGGGGGGGTCTTGAACCCACAGACTCACACAATTCCTAATCCCAGCCTTGCTCCGTAGGCTGCAATTAAAGGCACATGCCACCATGCCCGGCCAGTATCCCAACTTCTAATGGGAGGACCTATAAAATCATATTACAAAGAGGCAGACATAAAGGAATGACATAAACTTTTGACCATTTTCAAAAAGCTACCATAAGCAGGGACATCTAATAATGTCAAAAGCACAAACACTGTCATTCGTCATAATGAAGCCATTTTAAAAGGACAAGGAGACAACCTGAGGAGGCTGTCATGGGCCTACAATGAAATGGTTGGAATTTGCTTTAAAATACTCCTCAAAGAAAAGCTTGATGTGGAGAGATGACACACAGTTAACAGAATATTGAGAATATTGAAGGATGTACACACGCTGGTTCATTTTACTAGTTTGCTTACTTTCAGTGTAGTTGAAATTTTCCTTCATGAGGAAAATGACCTTTTAAAGAAATAATTATAGGCACGGTGGCACGTGCCTGTAAGCTTCAGCCTATGAAGCAGCTGGGCCTGGGGACCGCAGTTCAAGTCCTACTCAGGGCAACACAGTGAGACCTAGTCCCAAAAAATAGCTGGGCGTGGTGGCACACACCTGTAATCCCAGCTACCTGGGAAGCTGAGGCTGGGGACTGAGTCTGTGGTACCCTGGGGCAAAGTGAGCTGCAGTTCCACAGGCAAAAATAGTGATATCTAGTCTCAAAAAAATAAAATAAAATAAAGAAATAATTAATATTCAAGATTTTAAAAAAACTTTAGAAAATATATACCTGAAAAAAAAGAAAAGAAAAGACATACCTGAAATTATTAGCTAATCCTCCCATTGGGAAATAAGATTGGTAACACTGGAGCTTTCTTCTAGGCTGTTCCCATTCCTATTTGTGAACCTCAGCCTCTACAGTATGCTCAGAGGTGTCATTAGTGACTGTTTATTTAAATAAACACAGCCTTCTGTACTCACCAGGGAGCCACACCTCATGGTTTCCGTGGGAGAAGCAACTTGCTCACAAATCAACATCTGCAATTTGGAGGCTCTGGCTTGGGCATGGTGGTTTTGGAGCACATGTCTGAAACCAGTTTTTGTTTTGGGTTTGTTTTTGTTTTTGTTTTTTGCCCTGTCTCAAGAGCTAATTTGGGCAGGTCTTTCCTTGAACTTGCCCAGCAGCCTACCTCTGCCCGGCCTGTCAGTCCCCCACACCCACAGAAGGAACTGTGAGTCTGCTGTAAACCTGTATTTGAATGCAGCCAGCCTAAAGAAACCCCCCACAGTTGGACAGACTCTCCCCCTCCTTTTGATATTTTTAGGTAATAAGAAGACTGCACTTTTGTTTAATTTATATAAAACCTTCTTTTTCCATTTTACATACTCTGGAAGTATTTTTATGTGCCAGCCAATCTACTTTATAATGTGAATTTTAGTGCTGGCATACTTTTCTGAGGTCCGCATGTTATAAATTCAAATTATTTTCCACAACATTTTTCACAACTCAACACAGCACAACAATAGGTGGTCGTTTAAATAAACCTCCTATTACCTCTCTATTTTCTTAGGATAGATTCCTAGAAATGAGATTACTGCGTCAAGGCATCAGTGCATTTTAAACTCAAGCGCTTGTGTGTAATATTTGAAAATGTCAATGTGGTATGTGAAAAATAGCATCTTCCCTTGATCTGTTTTTCTTTGATTACTAGTGAAACTAAAGAAGCGGTTTAATGACTTGAGGGAAAGGTCAGGAGATATTAAGAGAAAAAGGCAGCAGAATGCGCTCATATGAGGGATGATACCTTCAGCATGTACCTCACCTGTGTTAGTGGTTGGTAGACTGAGGGGCAGAGCTATGGAACCAGGTGAACATGAAGTCTAGCACCTTTGGGGTGTGACCATGGACAGGATTCTTGTCCGTTTCTCTACCTGCCAGAACAGAGTCCCAGGAGTTCCCGTCTCCTTGCTTCTGTGGCCATCAGACAGGAAATCCTTGCCAGGATTAGCCTTTGCGGGTGCTGGAATAAACACTCAGCAGAGTCACCATAGGGGTGAGGACGAGCAGGGACACATGGCTGTACTCCAAAACATTAACAGAGATTATCACTGCCTGGTAGCATTATGTGTGATTGTTGTCCTTTTCTCTTGTTCTGTATTTTTTAAAACTTTAAATAATGATAATGCACTACTTCAATGAATTCAAGACTTAAAAAAAAAAATTCCCCCAAATACAGTACCTCTCAGCTGGAAACCCTTACTCCCCAAGGTTTGCAAAGGCTTCAGCACTAAGCCGGCCCCCCATACAGCTGACCCCCCACCACCCGCAGCTGCCTGCCTGATGTCTGCAGAAGTCTGTGGGGATCAGTGTCTTGGGGCTGCCTGCCAGGTGCACAGCTGTGACCCCTTACAGCCTGCGCTGCTCTTGCCATGGTGAATTGAGAGCCCGGCTGGCTGGGAAGAGGGTCCTGCTGGAGTTGAGCAGAGATGAGGGAGCCAAGAACTGCTGTGGTAGCCCCAGCCCATCCGGTGCCACCATCTGTGCTCCTGGCCTGGCAATCTCCGGCAGGCCTTGGAGTATTTTTAGAACTGACAGAGGCCCTCCAGATCACCTAGCCCACAGTTCAGCCTAAGCTGCACATGAGAATCATTCTGAAAACATCTTGACACACACGGTTGCTCCGGTTCCACTCAGACGTGTTAGATCAGGATCTCCGGAAGTGGACCCTGTCAGCGGCAGGTGGTTCTGATGCGCAAGCAGGAGAGTCAGAACCACAGTGTCCAAATTCCACATTTTCTAATCAGAGACGCTGAGGTCAGGGAGCATCCCATGGCATGGTGTGGGACTTGAACACACGCCTCAACGGATGGTGCAGCGTGACTCGTCCAAGTTTTCCCATACATACTGAGAAGGCAGGGTCATTTACAAAGATTTTCTCAGTCACCATGTCAATT
The DNA here is from genome assembly GCA_004024945.1 of Uropsilus gracilis. Lineage (NCBI taxonomy): Eukaryota > Metazoa > Chordata > Mammalia > Eulipotyphla > Talpidae > Uropsilus > Uropsilus gracilis. The sequence continues at coordinate 13,074 of PVHY01016844.1, forward strand.
AGGTCATGGCAGGGAGATGGTAGCGCTGCTTTGAAGACCAGGAAACTGAGGCCCAGGATGATGAAGTGGTTCTAAGTCTGAGGGGGGGAAGTGGAACTGTAGTCTGACTGAATTCCAAGATACCCAGAGACAGAACTCCTTCACAGGAGAGCCCTTAGTGAAGTACTAAGGAAGGCCTGTATTCCTGACCCTCACCCCAGACCCACTGACACTGTCTGTCAGGCTGTGGGAAACTGTGTGCAGGTTTTAGATATCCTTGGGGGGTTGTAATGAACACTGAAGTTTGAAAATCATTTCAAGTGCCTCCACTGTGATGACTTGACACTAAATAGCAACAATATATGTTTGTTTAAAATTCAATTTTATTTGGGGGTGGGGAGGTTTCTAAGTTCAAGATGACTGAACAGAAGAAACCCTCAAATAAATTGTAATTAATATTCTCAGAGAGTTGGGATACTGCATTCAAGCTAGAACACAAAGAAATAGCAATATTGAGAAATAAAAAGTGACAGAAATAGCTTACAAAATCCTGAGTTTTTAACCCAAGTATTCATTCCATGTCTAGTCAAATTATCAGTTAATTGCACAATGGAAAATAGATATTTTCAGATCAGCAAGGTAAAAAGTGAAACAATCAACAAAATGAACAAATAAAATTGTGTGTCCTTTCTCAGAAAGCCACTGTCTGTCCCATCTAGACATCAGCTAGTTCAGAGTAGAGACGAGGACATCAAGGATGAACATCTGGGGAGAGCACTGGAGCAGAGACATTTGGGCCTATGGAAAGTCATGCTAAGAAGCATTGAATAGAACTTTTGAAATGTAGGGCAAGAGCAGGCCAAAAATGTGGAGAAGGCAAAGCAATTGAAGAAGAAGGAGACAAACAAAAAGTTATCTTAGAAAGGAAATGTAAGGCTGGGCACGGTGGCTCGTGCCTGTAGCTTCAGCCTATGAAGCGGCCGGGGCTAGGGATCGCGGTTCGAGTCCCACCTGGGGCCCGTAGCGAGACCTAGTTCCAAAAAAATAGCTGGGCGTGGTGGCGCGCGCCTGTCATCCCAGCTACCTGGGAAGCTGAGGCTGGAGATTGCTTGAGTCTGTGGTACCCCGGGCAACGAGAGCCTGCGGCTCCACAGGCAAAAATAGCAAAACCTAGTCTCAAAAAAAAAAGGAAATGTAATCATAATACTCCACCTGACTTAGCTGTGACCAGTGACTCATATGTATAATAACAAAATTGGCATATATATAAAGGATATAGGAATGAGGGAAAGGTGGACTTGAAGTAGCTAGTGTCCTTTTCTGCTACAATGGGAAATCAGTGAGTAATGAATGAATAATAAATAAGACTGGTGGTTAAAAGTTGGTAAAACAAACATATTATTTAAAAATGTAGAGGTAGCTGGGTGTGGTGGCATGTGCTTGTAATTCCAGAGCTGGGAGGCTTGTAATTCCAGAGCTGGGAGGCTAAGGCCAGGGATCGTTTAAGTCCATAGGATCAGGACAACCCCAGGCAACATAGCAAGACCTAGTCTCAAAAGAGAGAGAGAGAGACAGAGACAGAGAGACAGAGACACACAGAGAGAGGTAAAAGCTAAGAATGAAAACAATTGAAAGTGATTGCCTCTAGTTAGTTGAAAAATGGAAAAAAAGGAAAGAGGGAGGAGCCACTAGGTAAATTATTTTATTGTAAACTTTTAGTCATGTTTGACTTTTTAAAAACAATTTTAGCTTGATTTTAAAAAAATTCCATTGTCTCCAAAAGTAATTCCAAGAATGCTAGACCCAATAACATCATTGCTTGGTTCAGTTTCAGAAATGAAGAAGATATTTTTAGCTTATTCATCCAATTAAAGGTTCATAGAAAGAATGTATTAGAATTTCTACACATAATTTTTTTTTTTTTTTGAGACTAGGTCTCACTATCTTTGCCTGTGGAACCACAGGCTCACATTGCTCGGGGTACCACAGACTCAAGCAATCCCCAGCCTCAGTTTCCTAGGTAGCTGGGATTACAGGCGCACGCCACCCCACCCAGCTTTTTTTTTTTTTTTAACTAGGTCTCTCTACTGGCCCCAGGTGGGACTCGAACCACAATCCCTAGCCCCGGCGGCTTCATAGGCTGAAGCTTACAGGCACAAGCCACCGTGCCCGGCTGCATAAATAAGGGGGTGGGATTTGAATCCAAAAGAAATTGGGCAGGAATTTGAATCCAAAAGAAATTGGGCAGGAATTAGGAATCTATATGTATAATCAGGAATTTATAAATTGGTCACAAATACATGGAAGTCTCTCTAGAAACCAGGGAGCTACAACTTAAAAACCTGGTGAGACACTATTTCAATTTCCCTTTTCAGCTTTTTAAAATAATGACTTTTATATTGCTATTTACTTTAAAATTTTTATTAAACTGAATCTTTTTGCTATCTTCCTTGCTTCTTGCCAATGGCTATGCTGGCTGCAGTCCCATAAACCTTGCAAAATTGAAGAAATCAAGAACTTCCTGCTCACAGTTCAGCAGAAGGATGCCAAATTTATCAAGAGCAAGAAAAACAAGGATAATGTGAAGTTTAAAGTCTAACAAAGCAAATACCTTGGTCATGATAAAGAGAAGGCAGAGGAACTGAAGAAGACCTGACCCCAGATTGGATAGCAAAGGATCTGAAATGAACCAGACATGATGGTTTGAATGATGTTAAAATTTTTTAAATGAAATAATTTTTTTTCTTGAACTAACATTGGTTTAGGACAGCATTATAAATCAATATATACTACATTATGTATAATCTATATATCCCACCAAAAGTCTGATTTCTACCCTTCACCCAAAACAATAATTTTAAAATTTTGTTTTCTTATTCTATTTTTTTCCTTTGGCTACTATAGAAGTTATATTTACATTTTTTTTTTTTTTAGTCTTTTAGTAGCTGCCTTGAAAAGTCACCAGTTATACTTAAAAAAGTCTGAAGCTAGTATCTTACCACTCCTGAAAATACTAGGGATTTTATGTATTTGTTCAGTATTTTAGTTTTGCGGTTTTTAACTCTACCACATAGGTTTTATTACTATTTATAATAGCACTTTTCAGATTTCCTCATAGTTACACATTACCTTGCACTCCATTCCTTTTTTGCACCTCAGGTTATTTTCCTGCTTCCTGAAGTATGGTGAACACTGTCAGTACCCCACCCAGATCTCCTTCCCCTTGACCTCCACCCCCAGCAGCTGTGAGTGCTGGCTGCTAAAAAGCTCACAGCTGCATCCTGCTTGACAGAATTATTCTAAATCAAGAGGAGCAACTTACCTGCAGAGGCCTGGGAAATGATGGCCCCCTTGAGGGGGCACAGTCAGAAACCAACAACCAATGACCAGCGAGGATGGCACATGTTTAGGCTCTGCCCCTTGTATCAAGGTGGTTGTCTGTGCCATTTGCGCTCCAGAGGTTCCATGGGATTAGCCTGAGCTAGACTTAACTGAAACTCTTTGCTGTCCTGCTCTCTCTCTCTCCACCCCCTCACTTCCTTCCAGGCTTCTGAGAGCAGCACTTCAATATCATTTGTGTAAGAATGCCCTCACTGGTTGGCCAGGCACGGTGGCGCGTGCCTGTAAGTAGCAGCCTAGGAAGCCGCGGCTGGAACCAGAGATCGCAGTTTCTGGCAACTTAGCGAAACCTAGTTCCAAAAAAATAGCTGGGCGTGGTGGTGCACACCCGTAATCCCAGCTACCTGGGAAGCTGAGGCTGGGGATCACTTGAGTCTGTGATACCCCAGGCAACGTGAGCCTGTGGTTCCATGGCAAAAATAGTGAGACCTAGTCTCTCCCTCTGAGGGACTCTGACCCTAGGCATCATTCATCAGGCGTTCCTTTTGCATAGGTCTGTTATCCACAACTCTGTTTTACTGACCTGAAATTATCTATTACCTCCTTAGTCTTGAAAGATAACTTTGCAGTTAAACAGCTGTAGATTGACATGTATTTCCTTCTTAGCACTTTAAAGAGATCATTTGAAATAAGCACATGAAAAGATGCTCAATGTCATTAATCAGGGAAATGCAAATTAAAGTTACTATGGAATATCATTTCACATTCAGTAGAATGGCAGTATCAAACAAACAATAACAAGTGTCAGCAAGGATGGGAGTGATAGGAACTCTCACATATTGCTTGTAGCAATGTAAAATAGAATGGCTATTTTGGAATACCTTCAGGCTGCTTGTCAAAAATTTCAACATAGAGTTATCTGAACTAGCAATTTCACTAGTTGATTTTTAACTAGCAGAAATTAAAACCTATGTTCACACAAAAATTATGTATGTTCATAGTCGCAGCATTCATAGTAGTCAAAATGGAAGCAACTTAATTGCCCAGCAACTAATGAATTGATAACAAAATGTGGTATGTGTGTAGAGTCAGATATTATTTGGCAAGGAGCAGGATATGAACTACTGATACACAGATGAACCTTAAAAAGAGGCTAACTGAAAGAAGCTGGACACAAAAACCACATATTTTATGGTTTCATTTATATGAAATGTCCAGAACAGGCAAATCTGTACAGACAAAAAAGCAGACAGGTAATTACTTTGGTCTGGGGTGAGAGAGAGAGAGAGTGGGGAGTGATGGCTATATGAGTATGGAGTTCCCTTGGGAGTCATGAAAGTGTTCTAAAGTCTAAGGCCGGGCTTGGTGGCACATGCCTGTAAGTGGCAGCCTAGGAAGTCGCTGCTGGGGTCAGGGATTGTGGTTCGAGTCCCACGGAGGCACATAATGAGACCTAGTCTCCCAAAAAATAGCTGGGCGTGGTGGTACGTGCCTGTAATCCCAGCTACCTGGGAAGCTGAGGCTGGGGATTGCTTGAGTCTGAGTCTGTGGTACCCCGGGCAACGTGAACCTACAGTTCCACAGGCAAAAATAACGAGATCTAGTCTCAAAAAAAAAAAAAAAGTTATAAAGTCTATTGTGTTGACTGTTGAACAACCTTGTGCATAAGCTAAAAACATCCATTTGTGTACAATGAATGGGTGGAAAATGTGGCCTGTGAATTGTTTCAATAAAGTTATTTTTAAAAAGATATAAACTCAGCAATTGAATTCCTTGGCATTCCCAAATTAAAAGCTTACATTTAAACAAAAACCACACAAGGATGTTTATAGCAGTTTTATTCATAATTGCTAAAACTCAAAAGCAAATAAGAGGTCCTTCAGTGAGTGATTGAATAAATAAACTGTGGTACATCCAGACAGTGGAAAATTATTCAGTGCTAAAGACAAATGAGCTACCCAGCTGTGAAAACACTGCAAAAACTTAGATGCATATTGCAAAGAGAAGGAAGCAGTCTTAAAATGGTGCATACTGTGTGATTCTAACTATCTGATATTCTGGAAAAAGTAAAACAACAACGACAGTAAAAGATCAGTATTTTCCAAGGGCTAGAAGGAAGGGAGGAATGAATACTCTTGAGTTCAGAGCATTTTCAGGGCAGTAAAACTACATTGTATGGTACTAGGCTGGTAAATGTGTTATTACACATTTGTCAAAACCTACAGACTGTCCAGCACGAAGAGTGAACCCTAAGATAAGCTAGGGATGTTGGGTGAGTATAATGTGCTGGCTGTGTAAGTTCATGCTCTTCTCCCTAGGGGAGGGGGAGGAAAGGAGGAGAGTTGAAGGGGAGAGGGCAAGAGGGAGCGGGGTGGATGGGGAGGAAAGAGGAACTGTATTTTCGGTCCAATTTTGCTGTGATCCTAAAAGTTCTCTAAAAGTAAAATCTATAAAAGCTGTGAGTTGAAAGTGCTCTAAAACTGAAGTTTGTTTTAAAGAAAGAAAAAATAAGCGACAATCACCTATTTTCTTTCTGTCTGTCTCATTAGTTGACCAGGGTAGTCTCGAACCCCGCACACTCAAATGATTCCTAACCTTAGGCTCGGAAGTAGCTGGGATGACAGGTGTGCCACCGCCCAGGCCCCACCTCTATTTTTCCTTAGCTTCTGTCATTACTAATCTGTTCCCACTTGATTTCATTCTTACCATTTCAAGAATCTTAAGGAAATGGAGTCATACAGTCTGTAACCTTGTTAAATTCACTTCTTCCACTCAGCATAATCTTCTGGACATCCATCACTCTATTTTTCCGAGAATTTTGTTGTTGTTGTTGTTTGTTTTCTTTTTTTGAGACTAGGTCTCGGTAATTTTGGCCATGGAACCGCAGGCTCATGTTGCCCGGGGTACCACAGACTCAAGCAATCCCCACCTCAGCTTCCCAGGTAGCTGGGATTACAGGTGCGCGTCACCACGCCTAGCTATTTTTTTGGGACTAGGTTTCGCTACCTGCCCCTGGCGGAACTCGAACCGCGACCCCTGGTCCATGCTGTGGCTTCGTAGGGTGCGGTTTTTCCGAGAGTTTTTTAAAGCATGAGTGGTCATTGAAATTTGTTAAATGCTTTAACTAATCGTGACTTTTCTCCCTTAGTCTGTTAATATGATGACTAATACTGATTTTTTAAAGTTGAACCAGCCTTGCATCCCCGGAACTTCACTTAGTAAGGGGATATAATTCTTTAATTGTTGAGTTCTATTTGCTAATGTTTGCTAAGGATTTTTACATCTATATTCATGTGGGTGACTGGTCTGTGTTTATTTCAGTAATTATATTTACATTTTTTAGCATTCATTTTCATTTGCTTTAAAATTTGTCTTATTGGCAACCTATACTGTTTTCTCATTTCTGTGTTTCTATCTTTGTTTCTTTGTTGGTAACAGATTGTGAACTCATAGTTGGTTTATCTAATGCTGAGGGATTCCAAGGGCTTACATTAGGGTTCATCTTTTCAAAGCAGAATTTGCATTTCTTTCTGCTGGGAAACAGAGAGCTGCAACCCAGAACCTTTCCACCCCCTACACCCAAGCTGCTTCAGTGTCTCAGGCCCACTTCCCATCCCAGCCCTTTGCTGCTAGCCTGAGGCTGAATTTCCCAACTGAAGGGCTTGTTAGCACTTACTGTCCAGCTGATTTTGGTTCTCAGGAATTTTCCACTTTGGAGATTCTCTCCATTTGTTGCAAACCCAGCAAAATAACACAAACAATGGTTTTCTTTTTTGTTGAACGTTCTCTAAGAATATCTAGCCCACAATAGTGCTGGCAATAGAGTGTGATTTCATTTCGCATCTACCAGAATCCTTAGGTATTGCTGACAGAAACCAAAATTGGAAGAACCATTTGAGAGAACTAGTTGTTATTATCTAGAAAGATTTGAGATACAATATCCCTAAAGCTACTGCTAGAGAAATTTCCACACATTTCCTATAGGCACGAATATTCATTATGCATTGTTTATAAGACAACTCATTGGAAGTAGGTTGTATGTCCATTAGGAGATACATGGTAATATATTTACACAGTGGAATACTATGCAGCAATGGAAAGGAATAGAATAGAGTCAAATTTATAGGATGGATAAATTTTTATTTATTTATTTATTTTTGAGACTAGGTCTCACTATTTTTTTGCCTGTGGAACCGCAGGCTCACATTGCCCCAGGGTACCACAGACTCAAGCAATTCCCAGCCTCACTTTCCCAGGTAGCTGGGATTACAGGTGTGTGCCACCACGCCCAGCTTTATTTTGAGACTAGGTCTCGCTACATGCCCCTGGTGGGACTCGAACTGCAATTCGTCTGACCCTGGATGCACCTTCCTAGGTTGCCGCTTTAGAGGCATGCACCACCATGCCCGGCCAGATGGATAAATTTTAGAAACATAACTTTAAAAAAAAAACAAGTTGCAGAAAAATACATAAAATATGGCTATATTTTATGAAAAATACATAAAATATGACTATACATAAAAGCTAAAACATGCAAAGCAATAGTAAGTATGATTTAAGAATACTACACATAAAAAGAATATGAAGAATGCATGATAGTACTCAACAACAAACTCATGACACCAGTTGCTTATGAAGATAAGGGAAGGGAAGTAAATGGGGAGGATGGCCTAAGAATTCAGCTGAATTAATAGGTCTTAATTTCTTAAACTAGATAGCGAGTACTTGGGTATTCACCTATATACCCACCTATATAATTTTTTGTATGTTTTCATGTCCTGCCTTTTTATCTATCCAGATTGCTACCTCTGAGTAGTTCTGAACAGAGTGGACTGCAGAATGACCAAGCATAGCAAAATTAATTTCAGTCAGGGAGAGTGTGATGTGAGAAAAAGACACTGAGGTCCATCAACGTCTCTGAAAGCTGAGTACAAAAGGATTTGGCAAATGTAGTATTTGAAAATCAGCAGGAGGATGTTATAAGAAGTTTTATGTAGTAGGTAGCTTCTGAAAAGGCTTCCATTGCTCCCCACATCCTGGGCTTTACATCCTTGTGATCTCCAACTGGGTGTGGTTAGACTTAGTTACTTCATTCTAACAAGGAGAATATGGCAGATCTATACATGTCATTTTCCCAGATCAGGCTACAATAGAATGCAACTTCTGTCTTCTTGAACTCTCACTGTAGCTCATCTTTTGGTTCACTCTGTAAAGCAAACTACCATGTCATGAGTGGTCATCTGGAGAAGCCCACATAACTGTGGACTTCCAGAGAGGCACTGGGGTACTCAATCCAAGTTCTCATGAAGACCTGGATTCTGCCAACAGCAGAGTAAGCTGTGGAGTTGGGTTTCCTCAGTCGAGCCTTCAGATGAGACTTCACCCCTGGCCAACACCTTGATTGAAGTCTGTGGGAGACAATGATCTGGGAACTCAGATGAATATGCTTGGACTCCTGACCCATAGTCACTATGTTTTTTTTCCAGGTATTCACAGAATCTTATCATTTCAGAACATTTTTAATGCTGAATCACAAACATAGAAAAGTAAATGAAACAAGCTTTAATCATTATCAACTCAAGACCAGTTTGGTTCCATCCATACAATAAGAGTGATTTTAAGGCTGGGCACGGTGGCTTGTGCTTGTACGCTTCAGCCTAGGAAGCGGCCAGGGCTAGGGATCGTGGTTCGAGTCCCGCCTGGGGCCCGTAGCAAGATCTAGTTCCAAAAAATAACTGGGCGTGGTGGTGCTCGCCTGTCATCCCAGCTACCTGGGAAGCTGAGGCTGGGGATTGCTTGAGTCTGTGGTACCCTGGGCAACGAGAGCCTGTGGTTCCACAGGCAAAAAATAGCAAGACCTAGTCTCAAAAAAAAAAAAAAAAAAAAAAAAAAGAGTGATTTTATTCCTGTCCATCTGGAAGGGAAAACATATCCGAAGCTTATTGTTTATTTTATTAATTAATTAATTAATTAATTGAGACTAGGTCTTGCTATTTTTGCCTGTGGAACCGCAGATCCCTGGCCCTGGGCTAAAAGCCCACCCGGTTCCCCCTCCTGGGCTCTCCAGGCTTGGGAGGCTTACCCAGGGATCATAGCTGCCTTTGCTCCCTACGCTGTTGCTTATAGGCATGTGCCACCATGCCCGACCCCAAGCTTATTATTTATTTAATCTGTAAACATTTCAGTAAAAATTAACTTTAGCTGGAGTCATCCTGTATGTGAGTGTATTTTAGGACATCAGTTGCTACAAACAAAAACTCAGGATATCTCTTGCCCTATTTTAATACCAAAAGGTCTGAAAGAATCACAACTCTTAGGCCTTTTTTCTTTCTTTCTTATTTTATTTAATTGATTTTTATTCTTTAAATCACAACTTCAGTAAATGGTTTTTGGGACACCTCCCCCTCCCTCCTCCCTCTGGTACCCCCTCCATTCTCTCAAACCCTATTCTTTGTTGTTTGCTAGTCTGTGTTATATCCATTAGTCTCTTTCCTGTGACAACGTTCTTTCATTGGGTGAGGGACTGTGTTGTTGGAACTAGGTGAACAGTACTGGTAGATTTTCAGTCTTAAGTTTGTGTTAGGCGGCCAATCTATCTTTATTTGTGGTCTGTCCATGTTTTCTCATTGGAAGCTGTCTTCTTCAATTGCACCTCTGCTGTTTTGCTGCTTTACCTTATGGTTCTGGCATCATATTTAGGGAGGGGGTCCTCACCCCTGCCAGTGCTGGTGAAGAAGATTCTCTGTAGATACAGGCATCTGTGAATGGCCATTGTAGGTCATCTCCTCTGCCTCAGTTTGCAGCTTTGCTGTGGGCCCGATGCCCCCAGTCTTTGGCCTTCCTCTCCTCTCCTGTAATGTGGAGAGGGGCGCCTTGCTCTCCTGGCAGGCATCTATGAAATGAAGTCTTGGGTCTTCTAGACCTGGTGAACACATAGGTATGCTTTGAGACATCGTGTTTTCATAGTTGTTTCTCCTGTCTCACATGCACTGGTTCTCTTGATTGTCCATCTGCTGTGTCCAGCTCATACTTGTGGGCTGAATTTTTACCTGATCCCTCACCCATTCTATGATGGGGTTTATATTACATATGTTCTTTCTCCTCCTGAAGATTGGTTGGAGTGAGAGTGAAATGGAAGGGGCATTCCTCCCTCACCCCCCGCATGCCGGTACCTCCCTGAGTGGGGACAGGGCCTGAGTGGGGACAGAGTGCTGGGCACGCACCCTCCCAAGCCCCCTTTGGTGTGAGACTGGGGGAAACATACCCTGGCTGATCCAGGCTGCCGATGGCTGCCCCATGCACCAACCATCCATTGGTAAATGGGGCTAAAACCCCACCTGGTTCCCCCTCCTGGGCTCTCCAGGCTTGGGGGGGCTTACCCAGGGGTTGTTGCTGCCTTTGCTCCCTACTGGTAAGGGAGCTCTCATGGCCCAGGACCCCAGGTGGGTAAGCAGCCTGCTTAGGCTGCTTCTCTTGGGCCTTTTTTAGATTTTTTAAAAATAATTTATTTATATATAAATTTCACATCATTGTAATCCCAGGGATTTACCCCCCCCATCCTCCCCTCCAATCCCCCCCTTTCCCTCCTGCCCAAAGTTGTGTGCTTCAGTTTGGTGCTTAGCTTGTTTTGTCTTTTCCTCATGGCTTTTGTTTATTTTTTCACTATCATCTTTTGGGCCTTTTTTCCAATGAGGAAACTAAAGCTTGGAAACTGAGAATATTAACTGAGGTCCTAAGAGCAGCACCAAAGCTCTGCTCCAGGCCAGTCTCTGAGGTGGTGTGGTGCTGGTGGCAGAGTGAGGGGAGACAGGATCCTCACACAGGAACCCACCTTCCCCCACCCCCACCAGGCTTCCATTCCAGGTACTCATCCATTCATAGGGTACCTAACCTGAACTGGTTGCTGGAGAGTAGCCTGGGGAAGGGGCAACTGGCCCCACGCTCTTCCCCCAGAGGCACATCGTATTCTCTTTGCCAGTTCAGAAACTTAAATATTGTTTTAAGCCACTAAGTGGCTTGGAGAGATTTGTTATGAGCAACAACTACTGTATATTTTTATACCTGAACAGGGGGAGGGGACTCACCTTAACACCTAAACCTGTGGGAGTGGCTTTAGAACTAAGTGGTAAGCAAAGACAGGAAAGATTTTCTCTTCTTTTTTTTTGGGGGGGGGGCTCTATTTCAGTTTAACCACTCTTGTCTGCTACAATACTTCCTGCACATCTCATATACATCCTGCCCTTTCCACTTAATTCCAGAAAATTATTTATTGTAATAACCACTAGTTTCAATATTGCCCACAATGTAAATGTCCAATGTTGTCTTGGTCATTCTGACTTGATTTTTTTTTTTCTCGTTATGTTGCCTGGGGAACCACAGACTCACATTGCCCAGGGTACCAGGGACTCAAGCAATCCCCAGCCTCCGCCTTCCAGGTAGCTGGGATTACAGGCATACACCACCACGCCCAGCTATTTTTTGAGACTAGGTCTCGCTATTGCCCTGGGTGGGTCTTGAACCCGCAGACTCAAGCGATTCCTAGTCTTGGCCTCCCTTCTTAGGCTGGGATTAAAGGCATACTCCACCTCACCGACATCTGACTTGTTTTAATTTACTGCATTCAGTTCTTTGAACTCCTCCCATTTTGCTATGAATGGTGCACTGGGCTTTCCTTAGGGCCGAGGAGTGAAGGGCTGGAAAGATTTTAAAGAACATGTTAGAAAGAACCAAAGTGCCTTGAACAAGCTGTTGATAGAAACCTGGGTTTTGTAAAAAGACTGAAAAGTATCATTTCAAGTCTGGGAGTGCAGGCTCTCCATTCCCTCTCCCTTTGCTGAGGAGAGCTTTGGCTTTTCATGGTTTTTTATTTATTCCATATGAATTTCAGCCGGGCACGGTGAGGCTGGGGATTGCTTGAGTCCATGGTACTCCGGGTAATGAGAGCCTGTGGTTCCACGGGCAAAAATAGCGAGACCTAGTCTCAAAAAAAAAAAAAAAAAAAAGAATTTCAGTAATATTTGTTCTATACTTTAAAGAATGTCATTAAGATTGTTATTGGAATTGCATTGAATCTGTAGATTGCTCTTGGTAAGATGGGCATTTTGATGATGTTGATTTTTCCAATCCATGAGCAGTTACATGAAGAATAGGGGAAACAGACAAATGGACAAGAAAAATTTAAAACTTCAACAGAACTGAAGCATAGAGCAAGAGAGGAGGAGGGGGTAAAATCAGGGGAGAAATGGAAACAAGAGATTAAGATGGTTCACGGGTGATAAGTTGGTAGGAAAACCTCTGGGTAGACAATGATTTAATATATATTATATATTGTAATATATATGTATAATCAGGGCCAGGGGCGGTAGAACGTGCCTGTAATCCTAGTGCTGGGAGGCCAAGGCTAGGGATCGCATGAGTCCAGAAGTTCCAGACTACCCAGGGCAACATAGCGGAACCAGGTCTCTAATAAATATATATATATATGTACAATCAATTTTAAAAAATAAATGTGAAATATTTGGGTTTTTTTTTGAGACTAGGTCTCTTTTTGCCCGTGGAACCGCAGGCTCACGTTCCCCCGGGTACCACAGACTCAAGCAATCCCCAGCCTCAGCTTCCCAGGCAGCTGGGATTACATGCGCGCGCCACCACGCCCAGCTATTTTTGTTGGAACTAGGTCTCACTGTGTTGCCCTGGGTGAGACTCGAACTGCGATCCCCAGTCCCAGCCACGCTCCATAGGCTGTTGTTTACAGGCACGCACCACCGTGTCCGGCTTTATTTGCTTTTTAAAAGAAAACGTTTCAAAAGGGAAGGAGCACTACGTTATCAAAGAGCAGAGGGGAGGAGGGGGTTGCTTCAGGGTCCCCGCAGAAAGACGAGGAACACCAACCACGTGGCAGGTGGAACTGAGCCCGCTGCCCTCGCCGAGGTGCTGAGAGGTTCCCAAGCCAGCGTCACAAGTGCCTGCTCAGAGTATACCGCAAGAGGAGAGAGAGAGATGAAAGAAAAGCCACAGTTTTGGAGAAAATTATCTAAGCAGAAATATCGCCGGCTTGGACCGAGAGGGACAAGATGAGCCAAGTGAGCCCGAGATTGCTGGATATCCAGAGCGGTGCAGGAAGGAAGCCGATGGCGAGCGCTCCGGTGCGGGTGTGCACAGCCTTTCCACGTACAGGAAGGATGGGCGCGGTCTGCGGTTTCATGTCCCTGGGGCGGGGTAACCCCGCGAGATAATCGGCTGCTCTGTCAGGAGCCCACAACTCTCTGCTCTCCCCAGAAACGCACACGCGGTGGGGAACCTACGAAGAAAGCAGTCTCGGCCTCCTTGGCGGTGCCGGGGCAGGAAAATAGCCTGACTGTTCAGGGCCTGGGCTTCTTCCTGCTTGGCCTCCAGGATTGTCATCCCTAGTGGTGGGGGAGCACTGCCCCGCTGCCCCTCGGGGGTCCTTCGTTGCTGCCCTCCTGGCCTGAACCCGCCGCTGCTGGACCTACCATCTTGCTCATCAGCGTCTTCCTAATGGAAGTTGTCCTGGGAGTCTGGGTGATTGACAGCTGGAGTTCCTCTGGGGCTCATTAAGGGAAGCTGGGTGGGGAATCTCAGAGCTGGCTCTCCCCTGTGGACCCCAGGTCCAGGCAGTGGGCCGGCAACAGGGAGGAGAGGGTTGCATCCTTCTGGACCAGATGTCCTCTGCATCCTGGCAGCTCAAAGCCCAGCTCCGCCCACTGCTGAGGGGGGAGAGCCCTCAGGCCAAGAGCTCCTGAGGCCTAGAGCCAGACTGGAATATTCATAAGTACCAGAGCTCCATGGCTGGGCCTGTGGGTCTTCTCAGAGCCCCAGCACATGCACTTCACTTCTAGAGACCTCCACAACTGCTATGCCCCTCTCCCACCCCTCATCATTCCCGCCCCAAATCTCTCCTTCTCCAACTCCCCTGTCCTGTGACACAGGGCCTGGCTGTCATCATTTTGATTTGCTATTTTAATCCAGTTTGATCTGTAGCGCTACAAACTAGATGGCGTTTTTCTTTTCTTTTCTTTTTTTTTTTTTTGAGACTAGGTCTTCCTATTTTTTCCTGTGGAACCGCAGGTTCTCGTTGCCCGGGGTACCACCGACTCAAGCAATCCCCAGCCTCAGCTTCCCAGGTAGCTGAGATTACAGGCGTGCGCCACCACGTCCAGCTATTTGTTTTGGAACTAGGTCTCGCTACGGGACCCAGGTGGGACTCGAACCGTGATCCCTAGCCCCTGCTGCTTCATAGGCTGAAGTTTACAAGCACGAGCCACTGTACCCAGCTAGATGTCTCTTTAGTTGCTTTCCAAACCAGGAAAAGCAACAGGTATTTCCAATGTGGACGGGAAAAGGGATTATTATTTTCTCTCTAACTGATCAAGAACGAGGACCCTGGAGTGAGACTGACTGTTTAAATCTCCATCCTGGATGACCTTGGACAAGGTACTTAACCTCTCTGAGCTTCAGTGTTTTCAATGCAACTAACCAGTGTTGCTAGTCAGTGGGCTGCTGTGAAAACTAAATGACTTAATGCATATAAGGTGCTTTCTGATACAGAATAAGTTCTAAATACATATTCACTAAATAAAAGATTTAAATTCAGTTCAACTGCCAGGGGCAGGCAGGATGTGATGGCGCCTATCTCAGTTTCGGCTCCTGACTCTCCCTACCGGCTGCTTCGGGGCCTTTCTTCCCAGGGTCCAGAGGTCAGGACTTGTGTTTGTTACAGTAACTACTCTGGCTGATGGCTCAGAACAGTACACAGGCCCAAGCCCCTGGCATGCCTGTGTGCCTCTAGCCATCTCTGCTTTCTCCTGAAAACTGTGGACCGTTGGGGCACATGGATAAGCCACGTCCACTTCAGCTGACCTCCCAGTGTCACCGAATCCCCTCCCTGGTGCCCGAAGCTTGTTCTGTTCCCAAATCCTAACCCCAACTGCCCAGTCTTCCAGCAGCACCACACCAGACCCACTGGCCAGGACCCCTCACTGAGGGGCGGGGTTTAGCACCGAGCTCCAGAGCCCCAGTCCTCATGGTGTGAAGGCCTCAGCTTATCAAAATCAATGAGGAGCCTGTGACCAATTATCCTTAAAACCGTTAGGTATTTTCCCTTCTCCAATACCAATTACCCAAGTAAATGGATGGAGCAGAATAATCGCTGCCATGTTCAGTTGCCACGTGTTCGCCTGTCCTTTCTTTTGGAGCTGCCACCTCGCCTTCAAGCCATGGGTTCTCTGCTAGAAGCTGGCTCTGTGCAGACACTGGGCAAAGACGGGATTTCATGCGAGTAACTGCCCTGTCCTGGGCTTTACCATCATCATACTTTATTTCTTTTGATGGTTCAACCTCATTGGTCACCCAAACAGTCTGCTTGCGGTTATGCCAAGTTCTGTGAACCAGCTCCTTAAGGCTGTTGTGCTCTGACCCCACCAGCTGCCGCACCAGCCTTCTTGCTCATTGCGGATCCCTGTGCCTCCCTCCCCCCTGCAGTGTGGGGTTCCACCTGCCTTCTGTTGTCCTGACCCACTGCTGACTGAACCATCGCAGAGGAAGAAACAAATCCCCGAGGCTAAATAGCTTCTCGGAGATCACATTGCGCATGAATGATGGACTTTCAATCCCAGATAGCCTGGTCCCAGATGCCACAGTTACAGTTACTAAATTCCACCACTGCCTGAGAAACTGTTGAGTGAATGTTAAAACCAACCTCTTGGAGGCCTCTAAGGGATGCATGCAGTTGGCCAAGGGGCTGCCTTTCCCTTTCGTGTTAATATACTGCCCTCGTGTGGCCACATCCCGAACTTCCTTGTTTACTGCAGAACAGGATCCCCACATTCTACACCTGTTGCAAGGCATGGCTTGTAGTGAGAGGAGTTGGAGTGACCGGAGAGGGAAGAGGGAATGGGGTGGGGTGGGTTGGGGTGGGGTGGGGAATACGAAGTACAATACAAACATACAAACCATTTCAATATTGCATGAAAATTACAATCACGCAATCAATCAGTACAAATTTGAACTATTAAAAAAAGACCCTCCAATTTCACCAGGCTGGGTAATACAACCAGCCAGCCTCCTGATGTGGAGTAGATTACTTAGTCCTCTTGGACTGCTACTGCATACTTTCTAAAATGAGGTAATGAGCGAGAAAAAAAATGAATGATGAAATGAAATTTAACCCAATTCTGGGACCAAACTTAAGGCCCAATAAGCATTAGCTATGGTGTCGTGATGATTAGTTGCTTTCTCACTAAAATAACGGTGACGACAGTTTGCTGCGATGAGTGCTTCAAAGTCAACTGAAAATGTTAGAAATGTTGGAATTCAACATGGGTCACCCCCTTTCTGAAGAATGCTTTGCTGGCCCACGTTGGTCCTCGCTGTGATCACATCACAGTGGAGTAAAAGGCCTTCACATTGTTGAGAAGATGCAGGTCTGTCAGATCCATAAGTTTGCAGTGTCTGTTCAGGAGAAGTCTCTTAGACAGCAATCGACTGTTCTCAGAGCTGGAAGGAGAGACTTCCTCCTTTTGGGGTCATGAACATGTGCATCTTCCCCGGACCATGTGTTGGTGCCTTCTAGGTGGGAGACTCAGGTCCCTTACAGATACCATCTCTGCGTCGACTCAGCCACCCTTTGAGGAAGGTGGCAGGCCTCTGGATCCCACGGAGCAGGAGAGCTGGGTGTTCCCTCACACAGCCTGCCTGGGGTTCAGTCCTAGATCTGACACTTCTCAGTATTGTCGCTCCACAGGGCCCTCCCTCCCCTACCAACATGGAGCCACGAAACATGGTTGACTACCAGCCCACACATCCCTGCTGAGGTCATCTCCTCAAGCACACACTTCAGGACGTGCTGCCTCTCATTCCCAGGGGATCTGCTGGGCTTGTCCATGGGAAGAATAGAGGATGTAGCTGGAAGGTGGCTGTGGTAGTTGAAGAAGGCCTGGGTGAGGTGCCGTGACTGGGAAGTTCCTGATGGGCAAGCCCCACCGCCTTTGGGGACTGTGGTGTTCAAATACAGTATGAAGACCAACGGCAATTTCTCTTCCTTCCTTCCTTCCTTCCTTCCTTCCTTCCTTCCTTCCTTCCTTCCTTCCTTCCTTCCTTCCTTCCTTCCTTTCTCACTCTCTCTCTTTCTTTCTTTTTTTCTTTTTGAGATTAAGTCTCGCTATGTTGCCTGGTGTAGTCCCAATCCTGTGGACCCAAGTGATCCCCAGCCTCAGCCTTCCAGGTAGCTGGGATTACAGGTGCACACCACCACACCCCACTGCTTTTTCAAGGCCAGGTCTCGCTATGTTGCCTAGGGTAGTTTCGGACCCACAAACTCAAGCAATCCTAGGCCTCTTACCTCACAGTGCTTGTATTACAGGCATGTGCCACCCTGCCCGGCTAGCAATTTCCGATCTAAGGAACAAAATTGATGTGTTTCCTAGGCCAGTGTCTTAAGCATTTCTAAGTGACTTTAAGTGTCCTACCCAAAACTTTCATAAAAGATGATTGCTTACATGTCCCCAGAGAGACATGTCTGAGTTCCTTGACTCTTCTGAATGTTTTATGGTGAAGATACAGCAGATGTTTAGAGAGAGGGAGAACAAATCATCTTATGTTTTCTAAAATTGTCCTTATTTTAATTTGCTATTTTATCAGGTAGTTCACCAGCTGGGGTTTACTTTGATGATGACTGGAGTCAGATTGCCCAGGTCAGCATCTTGGCTCCAGTGGGGGTGGGACCTGGGAAAGTTTATTTCATTTCTGAGTATCAGTGTGAAGTTTTCCCAAAGTGGTGGTGCCATGGTCAGTGCAGCTGTGAGGACACCACTTTAGCTGCTGGCCAACTGACCACATCCCTCTGCTGGGTTGCAAAGAGACACTGAGCCATGTGGATTCAGAGAGGATGTTACACTGAAAGCAAAAGCAAAATATGCACCAGTTCCTTGCATCCCTTATCCTGCAGGGTGACTCTGAGCTGGAGGTCCAGGTGACAGTTGGCCTGGGCAGCAGGCCTAACTTTAGCCAAGTAGCTTGATGGACTTTAGCAGGAGTCTGCAGATGAATCCTTGTGGGAGCAGAAGAGACAGGTAAAAAGTGCTGCACTGAATGGAGACAGGATACAGGTGAGAATGGTCTCGGGAAGGTTCTGCTAGACTGGTGAGAAAGGGTCTCCAGGCAGCACCCCCAAACTGGCAGACCTTACTGTCGTTCAGGAGGAACCAGAGGGCATTTGGGCAGGCCTGGCCTCGCAGCCGGAACGGAGACGTGCAAGGTTGCTGGGCATCGGGACAGAGCTCCACTCAGCCTCATCATCTGCAGGAAGGGGAAATCAAGAATATCTGCCTAACATATAAATAAATATCAAGAGAAAGTTCACATCAAATTCACCATTTTAAAGTACACACCATTTTAAAGTACAAAGCGTTTTATAGCATATGCACAGAATCGTGCAGCCTTTTGTATTTGAGACCAGGTCTCGCTACTTTTGCCCGTGAAATTGCTGGCTCACGTTGCCCGGGGTACCACGGATTCAAGCGATCCCCAGTCTCAGTTCCCCAGGTAGCTGGGATTACAGGCACGTGCCACCACGCCAAGCTGTTTTTTCTGGAACTAGGTCTCACTGTGTTGCCCCAGGCGGGACTCGAACCTGCGAACTCAAGCGATTCCCAGTCTCAGCCTCGCTCTGTTGGCTGCGATTAAAGGCAAGTGCCACCGTGCCCGGCCTGGAATCAGGCCACCATTAACCACATTCTAGAACATTTTCATCACCCCAAAAAGAGATCCCATGGCCATCAGCGGTCGCTCCCCTCCCCTGCTCCCACGCCCGCAAACTGCCTCCCTTGGGCATCCCCAGACTCAAGCACTCATACCCGAGGTGGCTTTTAAGTGGCTTCCTGTCCTTCACGTGCTTCTGAGAAGCCGTGGTGCCCCGCCCGGAGCGGCACCACCGCTCGCTGGGGCAGGCCCTCTCCTGGTCGCCAGCTGGAGTTTTGTTTATCCCTCACCCGCTGACAGCCGTTTGAACCGTCTCCATCGCTGGGTGGTTGTGTGTAACGCGGCTGTGAACATTCGTGTTTGCATCCTCGGTGGACACATGGGCTTAATCCTCTTGGATAGACACCTAGGAGTGGAGCTGCTGAGTCATGTGGTCATGAGGTTCTCACAGCGGTTGGGTATTTTATGTTGGTATGTACTTTTAAAACGATAAGAACCCCTCTTAAGGCCGAGCATGGTGGCGCATGCCTGTAAGCGGCAGCCTAGGAAACCGCGGCCGGAACCGGGGAGCTTTGCGTTTCGCTCGTGGCAACACAGCGAGACCTGGTTCCAAAATAATAGCTGGGTGTGGTGGCGCGCGCCTGTAATCGCAGCTACCTGGGAAGTTGAGGCTGGGGATCGCTTGAGTCCGTGGTACCCGGGGCAACGTGAGTCTGTGGTTCCATAGGCGAGG
>PVHY01016845.1:0-32833 GCA_004024945.1 Uropsilus gracilis
CTGCAGTGGCTCTGTCCTTGGCCTGTGCTTGGTCAAGGACAAGTTCGCCAGTTCTGTCAACTCCTTCTAACTCTGAGAGTCTGCTCTTCCACAGCCTAGTCTTGTTTGTCCCCACCTTTGTTCTTTCTTTCAGGCTCTAACTCTAGTGATCGTTAGAAGTCTTTGGTTCTTTCCCTCTATAGCCCAAACAATAGGCTGATGTTCCCAACTGCCTGGAGCAGTTTAACAGAGTTCCAAGTGTCTTTGGAACTCTCTTAAAAACTGACCCTTCCATATTCACCCCAAAGTCAGTTCGCCACCTTTTTTTTTTTTTTTTAGACTAGGTCTCTCTATGTTGCCCAGGGTACCACGGACTCAAGCGATCCCCAGCCTCAGCCTCCCAGGTAGCTGGGATTAAAGGCACCTGTCACAACATCCAGCTGTTTTTTTGAGACCAGGTCTTGTTTTGTTGCCCTGGGTAGTCTTGAACCCATGAACTTAAGTGATCCTAAACCCCTTGCCTCCCAGCACTTGGACAACAGGCATGGACCACCATGCCGGCTTCCAATGTCACTCTGCCACTTTGCCCCCATGTTCCCAGGCTCAGATACCCAGTGTCCCAAACCGAAAAGTGTCTTCACCTTTAATTCTTTACCCGACTCCCATCTTTACTCCCATTCCCATCACAGTGATCTGTCTGTCATTTTTACTCAAGCTGTTCTCTCACATTCACTTGATCATATCCTCCATTTTATTATAAAACCTCCACTTTAACTTTTATTTCTGCTTTATCTTCTACTGTTTTTCTATTGAGGTAACATTAGTTTATAACACTGTGCATGATTTAGGGGAAGAGGTTCCTACCTTCTCGCGTGTATGTTACCATACCACACCCACCATCAGTACCCATAGTTCTTCACCACTGTCCATTAGACTCCTTATCCCCCACTTTTGTTCCCTCCCCTGAGACTTGAGAATTGAGTTCAATTTGCAGATTTCTAGGGGTTTGGTTCTGTTTTGTTTATCTGTATTCCACCATGAGTGAAAGTGTCCAATGCTTGTCTTCTTCCCCTGACTTGCTTCACTTAGCACAGTCCTCTCCACTTTACCTTGTCCACTACAGTTTTATCAGGTCTGGCTTTAATATGTTGCTCTCTAAAGACCTTCTTGCTAGTGTCCCAGTTTCCAGCTTCTCCTCTCTACTTTCTTCTTGAGTGTGGTCTTGACAAATTATGGGTGCCATCTTGTATAGCCCTTGTCTCCTTCCCTGTAGGTCCTACTCCCTGCTCACTGTGTCCAGTTGGCAGACAGGGCACCCCTAGAGTCATTGGGCAGCTATCCCCCTTCTTGCCATTGTTTCCAACCTCTTTCAGGGGTATCCTCTTTATTTTGCAAGACCCAGCCCATTAAGTTAAGGAGGCTTCTGATGCCTGGGGTTTCTCTCTTCCTCTGGACTTCCCCTCTTCTGTTGCTGTGTATGAACACTAATGGCATTGTGTTAACACTACAGCACTCAAGCCACACTTCAGTAGGGTCCTTTATCACACATGATTTCACACAATGAAAAAGATTTTTTCCTGGACCTAGTCATGGGGAAGATGCTCAGACCAGAATGCACACATTCACGAAATCATATTTCCATGGGTTTTTGGGGAATGGCTTTCTCCCCTGTGACTTTCTACTCATCTTTCCACAAAGTTATCTTTGCTGTTGGCTGGAACCAAAGAGGATGTAAGTCTGGGGCTGTTGTTACTTTGTTGTTATCACTTGGAGTCTGTGGCAGTGACTCCTAAACACAAGGCCACGGAGAGGGTGCTCCTGCCTCCTGATAGTACCATCCCTGGACCTCTCAGCAAACAGAATCACAGTGGGTCAAATAGTGACAGTGTCTTCCCATTGTCCATGGACCCCTCTCTGCCCCTCCATACTACTCCTCTGAATGTTATCTTATTTGCAAACTGTGTAGACAAATATATTTGCTATATTATATCATATATAATATATAATATATATGATAATATAATATATATACATAATATATAGATAATATAGATAATATAATATATTATCTAGATAATATAGATAATATAATATAGCAAATATATTTGTCTGCACAGTTTTATTATATAAAATATATATTGTATCATATATAATATATATAATATATACATATATTATATAAAATATTATATTTGTGAACAGATATAATTAAGGTAAGGATTGAGATGAATTCATCCTGGATTTGGGTGAAGACGCAATCTAATGAGAGTCCCTATAACTCTCATAAGAGAGAAAAGGAAAAACAGGAAAATATCCTGAAAAGAGTTCCAGAGGAGTCACCATTTAAAAGTGTGGGCAGAGGTTAATGGCAGGCCCTTTCTAGCCCAGGAAAGTTTGGGGCCACCAGAAGGCAGAAGAGGCAGGAACTGGTTGTCCCCTGGAGCCTTCACAGGAATATAGGCAGGTCACAACCTTGATTTTGTACCTCTGCCCCTGGAACTATGAGAGAGTACATTTCTTATGTAAGCTCTAGAAAAATAATGCTGGAGCAATGCATTTTTTTCCTCCTTAAGCTATTTTGAATTGTTTTTCCTGTCTTTTTTAAGAACCTTAATTGATAAACTGGTGGAGTACAAAACAACTGTGTTTGATAAATTAAACACAATAATCTGGGTGATGAAAGCTTAATCACGCTGGAGCCCTGGTGGGGAATAACAGAGGCCCAGGGTGATGAGCGAAGTGGCACCTCCTCCAGTTCCCTTGCACGGAAAATCTGACAAATGAATGGCCCTGCGACTGGGGTGCTTGGGTGAACAGTCTATTAGAAAATGGTTTTTAATAAACTCAGGATCCAGGAACATTGTAACTCCCTAAGGACATATGATAGGAGACATGAGAGGCAGATGGGGCTTGGCTGTGCCTCCTCTCCGAATACCTGAGTCTCCACAGAAGAAAAACCTGCATGAGCCAGATCTCGTTATACCCTCCTGCGAGGGTCAGTCAGGGCTCCCTGAGGAGGAGACCACAGACACTTTTGGCTAAGGTTCTAGGACAGAAAGGGTCCCCTGTCTTAGATCAGCCCTGTCCAACCCAAGTATAGCTTGAGTCATAGCTACAACTTCAAATATCTATATTCCAAAGACAGAAAGATGTGAAATTAATGTTAGTCATGTATTTTATTTAACTTAATTTAGTTAACATATTATCCTTTCAAAAGATAGTCAATATAAAAATTATTAGAGAGGAATTTTCAGTTTCCGTGAACAGGGGTCAGTGCAGACTAGAGAGCTCCCATTCCGTGGGGTGTGAGGACCAGCACTGGGTTAGCAGTAAAGGGATTTGCAGGTTTCAGTCAAGACCTCAGCATCCTCTGCTTCCTGCACCCAGTTTCCATGAGGCTTCTTTTCATTTTGTATCTGCCTGTCACCCACATTTCCCCATCAAGCCTCCCCACCCCACCCTGTAAAAACAACATATCAAATCATTCTCTCATGCAACTTGAGATTTCTGAGCAATGATTCATTTCAAATTTCAGCAGAGCTTAAGCACTTTGATTTCTTTTTAAATAGCATTGGGAGGAAAATCAAATGGCTTGTTAGAATGTGCAAAAGACATTAACCAGCAATTCCTACACAAAGAGATACATTATGAGCTTCATAGAAAGATGTCTACCTGCAATAGCAATGGGAACTGTGCAAGTCAGGCAACAATCTTTCTCATCAAATGGAAGGAAGTCTGGGGCTGTGGAGTATTAGTGAGAGCGTGGTGGAGTGTATTTCAAACTGAAACTCTAAAGAGCAACTGGGTGATTTCTAATAAAACTAAAGTTGTGCGCACCCTGGGATTAGACAGCCATTCTCCTTGGTATCATTCCTAGAGAGGCCTCCTATGGGTGCCTAAAGAGGCAGGCTCTATGTTGTCATAGAAAGACTCTAAAATGACACTGATTTAGACCCATGGTCTATTGTTCTGGCGGGCAGCTAAACAATGACATTGATGCTCATACACTATTGTCTACCATGTGCCAGTTGAAAAGAAGGAAGCAGATCTACATGAACTCACAGAAAGAATTCGGTCTTATTGCTGAGTTGGGGAAAATGAATGTAGAATTCTAAAGGGAGTTTTAGATGGTGGTGTTTAGGTAGAAAATATGTTAAAAGAGTTTTAAGAATAATCCTTGTTGAATAACATCGTATTATAAGTTTCAACCGTGCATCTTTATAAATCAACATCTGTGTAGTTAACATAAGTTTGCCACTAAAATACAATTCTCTTCTTCACCATACATTTGATCCCTTTTATCCAATTTTTTCACTTTTTACCCACCTTCCTTTCTGATAACCACAATTTTGATCTTTTAATCTAAAAGTTTTTAAAACAAAAAGTTTTTCAAACAAAAAACTTTCTCATATCTTTGGTTCCTCTATATACTACATAAATGAATTAAATCATACAGTATTTGTCCTTCTCTGACTTATTTCACTTAGCATAACACCCCCTAGTTTATTCATGTTGCACAAATGGCAGGGTTGTAAAGCTAAATAGTATTCCTATATATATATATATTCCTATATATATAATATATATATTATATATATATAATCTTCTCAATCTAATCATGTGTCAATGGACATAGGCTTTTTTCAACTCTTGGCTAGAATAAATATGGAGGTGCATATATCTCTTAGAATAAGTGTTTTTGTAAAGAGTTTTGGGTGGAATAATTAGATGATATGAAACTTCTATCTTTAATTGCTATACTAATTGATTTATATGGATACTTGCATAAAAATGCAGTTTTGGGAAGGAGACGTCACATTTTTGACACAGATACTTTCGGAGAGACTCGGAGGAGAGCAGGTTTAAGTGTGGTAGTCAGAGGAGATATGAGTTTATCTGCAATTTAAAATTATTTTGAAGGAAGCAATATTCTTGTATTATTTGTAGAATTTCAAAAATGAAAAATCTATCATGGGAGGAAGTACTCTTCCTTGCTAGCAATGAGCAGCAGATACAATTCTCCCCTCTTCCTGGATCATCTGGTCTTGTTCCATTTACTCCTGAATTTCTGAGTCCAGGGAGGGTCCTGCTTTTGCTCTAACTCATGATATGACCTTGGGTGAATTGTTTTCCCTCTGTTTTAGTTTCATATGTCATAAAAGACAGGTATACCTAATGACCACTTATATTTCCTAGCTATAATGATTGAATTCACATGACTAAATCCTAACAACTTTTTCTGGGGAAAGGCTAACTTGATGGAGATTCCAAATCAGACATGAATTAATAATTGCAGTGACCATTTATTCAAAATGAGATTGACCAAGATTTTTATAGCTATTGTCTCACCATTGAAGAGTGTCATAGATAATGACTTTCAAAATAGGATAAAAAGTGTAAGATTTGTGCTTCCTGGGAATGATCTCTGGTGGCAAGTATAATATTGTGAATTCATCACTGAATCAAGAAGTCTAGTTTTTCCCAGGTGCTAGCTAAAACTATAGTAGGAATCTAAGTTATAGTAGTTGAAAAAAGTGAAAAAAAGCAAATGACAAGCCCATTTATGTCAGGTGCAACTCAATTTTTTGGAAACAGTTTGAGTGGGCCCAATTTGGAACATAAATTTATTCATTCCACAAATACTGAGTGCCTACAAATCAGACAAGTTACCTGCTTCCATGGAGTTTACACTCCACTAACAGAGGCTTTTAGAAGAGCAAAGAAATGGCTAATACTTACTGATCTTTAGTTTCATGTGATTTTTGGGGTTGCCCTAAGGTGAGAAGCTCTCTCATGGGCCTGAGCTTGCCTTTCCCACGACTCCGGCACTGGACGCTGGATGCCGGACGCTGGACGCAGGCCTCGCCGAGTGCTTGCTGGGAACGTGCATTTGCTGCGGCTCCAGCTGAAGTGTGCTATGAGGATGTCACTCACAACAAGGTAGGTATAATTTCATTAAAGAGGAAGGCATTAAAGCCTGAGAAGTATACTGACTCACTTAAAATGACTTGTCCGGTCAGGATGGCAGTTGGTCTTCACCCCATATACTTAAATACTGAAGGATAAAGAGCAGAGAGGCCAGGGATTATAAAATACAGCACATACACAGAACAAGACTGAAGTCTGTATTCTCAAGCCAATGAGAGTTTTTAACACAAATTATGATAAGTGCAATGAATAAAAGAAGCAGACTGGTGAGAGGGAAGTAAAACAATGGGTGGAATTAGATAAGCAAAATCAGAGGGAGGCTATTCAAAGAAGTGATGTTCAAACTGAATGTCTAATGGGGATTAGAAAGAGCTAAGATGTTGAACATGATGAGATGAGAGAAGAAGACAATGATTCCCCCAAGAACTTGTTGAATTTGTGGACCCCTTAGTTGAGTCACAGGGTTGTTCCTTATGCCTGGTGGCCCCTCCTTTTGAATCCCCCAACAAGTCCCCTGTGCTACTCATCTCTCAAGATCCACAGTATAGGATTTCTCCCCCAGGGACCCTTCCTTAGCAACCCTCCATGCCCTTTTCTCAGTCTGCATCAGGTCAAACCATCCTTCTCTCCGTTCACCTGCCTGCTAATTCCTTCCCTGCACATCTATGCCAACACTAGACATAGAGCTTTACAACAACTTATGGTTAGAACTCACTAGTTTCAAACTCAAACAATATGGTTTCAACACCTACTATTTATTTGCACACTTTCAATCAGACATCTTTACACAGCAAACTGTCATAAGATCTACTGGTGAAGGAAAACTCCCCAACTCATTCAGCAGACAAGCCAGAGCCCTTACCATACCTTCTTTTCACACACACACACACAAACACACACCTTCATGATGTTAAAGATCATTGTTTTGTTCACTAGCAATCACATTACCCGGCACATAGTGGACATTCAATAAATATATTTGGATAATTAGCTAATGAGAGGACATATTTCCACAACTCTGCTAGTCCTCCTTCCAAATCTTGGGAGGGGGACAGTTTGTAGAAAGGTGAAGAGTGGGTTTTGTTGCTTGAGCTCACCCTGACTATCCTCCTTTCTAGATGCATGATCTTGGGAATGATCCACAGCCTTGGGACTCTGTTTCCTCATCTGGAACATGTGGATGGTAAGACTTAGCATGTCCCTCATAGGTTTGTATCTACATTGAAGAAACTATGTGAGGTGTTTAGTGCGAAGGGAGGACTCACTTTAGTTCCCCGTCTTGGAACTCTGCAGCTTTTGAGAATGAAAGTATAATGACTTCTGATACCAATTACTGGAGTTGGCCAAATTACATAGGTTAAAAATCTATCCTTCCCTCAGACACCAGTCACCATCTTGTGGGTTCCCAGTCTACCTTCACTTTGACCAGGTGGCTGCAAATTTGCAAAGTTCCCTTTATTTCCTCAGGTTTGATAATCCACTAGGATGACTCACAGGACTCACACAAACCCAGATCATATGTTTATGATCACATTTTTATTATAAAGGCTATGTATCAGAACTAGTCAAAAGGAGAGACACAGAGCAAGGTCTGGGAGAGCTGACCCCAAAAGTTAACTCAGGAGTAACCTCAAAAGCTTCAGAACCCTCTTTATGGAATAAGAATGGGCCATCCTCCCGCACATTAATGTGTGACATTTCTCAAAAATAGTGGCAGCTAAAGAAGCTCACCTAACACAGTGCTTGCAGTTTTTATTTTATTGGTGTTTCATCCCATAGGTATGGTTAATCAAATCATTGTTCATCAGACTCAGTCTCCTGCTTCCCACCCCCAACTCCCTCCTTGAAGTTTAGGCTGATATCATGTGGCTCAAGGTCCCAACCCTTTAATCACACTGTGAGTCTTTCTTGATCAGCCCTATACTAGGTAGTCATATCATTAACATCAACTGTACAGTGTCCACCATGAAGTACCTCATTAGGTGTGGTAGTTGGACACTCAGATCACTCAGAAAAGGATGCAAGAGGTACCCTCCAAAGAGCTGGTAATAAGGACCACCCACTTAAATAAAAATATTTATAATATACATAAATATATATTAAATAAATATTCTTTAAAACATAGGAGAGGGAAAACACATCATTGGAGTTAGTGCTAGTTTCACTGAAATGTTTTATTTTTATGAGTCAACTAGGTATTTTCACTGATTCTGGTCCATCTCTACTGGGAAAAGTGCAAGTATGAATTTTCAGTTCTGAGAGCTCATGAATGAACTTGCTTTTCCTCTGTAATCTGGTCTTCTATATGACTCTTTAACTGCTACTTTCCTTAGAGGTCTTTATCCAGAATCATCACTCTACTTTGTCTTGTTCTGACCATGGGCCTCAATGTTCATCTCTGAGTTGGCCACTTCCAGATCTCTTTCCAACCTGGACCTCTTAATTGGGCTCCAGACTCCAGAAGTATCTATCCAATAATCCATCTCACTGGTCACTGAGTCCCCAAAGGAGCTCATCCTCCTACCTGTCAAATCAATTTCTTCAGGGTTCCTCTGTTAGCATTGGCACTATCTTATTCATGACTTTCCAAGGCTGAAACCTGAGCACCACCCTGAGGCTTCTGTAGCCCATAGGTCTTCAAATCCTATGGTATTTGCCTCCCCAGCGCCTGCTCACTTTCTTCAACGCTCAGACTAGTTTCCTGTGTGTTTCTACTGCAGCCTCTCGTCTAAGTCTCTGGACTGAGAGAAGTGCATGTTTTATGCTCCAGAGTCTCCTGTCTTCCTGTAGGAAAACTTTCTGTCTTAGAGCTTTCTGCCTTCTTGACCACTTCCCTTGGAAAAGACTCTTCTAACATCCTTCATCTGCAAATATATTCAGGTCAGGTAAAAGTCCTATAAATCTCCATCCTTCCACGAGCGCCTTCCTCTATAAGCCTCTGGTACCTGTTAGAGAGCTTACAACCTGCTTAGCACATGTGTTAACTGAATGAATGAGCAGATGGCTGATGGAACAGGGAACAGATGAGACTGGACAAGATCCCAATTTTGGGGATCACATTCCAGAGGAAATAGCCTTTGGATCAGATTTGCTTGGTGGTGAGGAATCACTAAATGTCTTAGATCAGGAGGACGACACGGTTCAAAGTGCGCTTCCCCAAGATCAGAGAACTGGAGATGAGCATCGATTCTAGGCACTTTTGGCACACTTCTAGATAGACCCAGCAGAGGCACTGCTGATTATCTGGAAACAGTTTCCCCTGATTGGTTCAGAGCCTTGTGGTCCAATTCCCGGACAGAACATGCGGGAAGAACACTGTAAAGACTTGTCAGGTATGGCAAGAAAGGATCAACCAGGATTATTACGGCAAATAAACCTCTCCCTGGAGCCTGGGGAGATGATGAGCTCAACAATGGCATGAGTGCCTTTTGAAAACCCCCTCGAAATAGCTGGGATAATTGGGGTTTAGCTTTCTCGACAACAATGAAAAAAATATCATAATTGCCCATTTTAAAAAGCTTCATCCTTCTTTCACCAGGATAAAATGATCCTGGTAATTTGGAGCTCAGAGAAACAGGCCCATTATGTTTTGCTATCACCCAGCTCCCTGCTCCCTACATAAAAGTCTGACAAGGCACCTCCAGTTTTCAGGTCCTTCTCTCCTTGTTAAATCTTGTTGCAATTAGCAGGCATTTCACGGCCCATTTCTGTCAAATAATGTGACTTGGCAAAAACTGGTGCCCTTGTAACTGTCTAAAGACTGCAAATCATTTTCTGAGTTCCAGATGGGGTGAGATTTTGAAATCTGTGGTGGGTGAGTTGCTGGGAACCAAATACAATGTCCTTGGGTCCTAACCTCACAATCTTACACTCAGGGCCTGGGAGAAGCACAGGCATGTTCTGACCCTGTATGTCCTGACCCTTCCAGACCCTCCTCTGGGCTCCCCATTCCCTCTCTAGAAGCTTGGTTCTTGTCTCCGCAGAACCAAGCACCCTGTGCCTCTGGCCATGTGCTACTTGGTGTTCTCTGTAGCTGCCTCCTCCCCAACCAGCCTCCTTTTTGTCCTCTGCCCTCTGCTCCAGCCCTGGTCCTGATTCTCCCAGAGTCATCCTACCACAGTCTCAACCTGTATCTACATTCTGAGAACTCCCAAAATATTTCCTGTCAACCCCACATCTACTCAGCAGCCTGGACTCACATACCTAGCAGCCTGTTCTGGCTGCCTGTGTAGCTGTCTCATTGACTTCCTGTATTCAATCCATAGTCCTCTGTCCTATTCTTTGGACTGAATTGTTGTCACCTGGTTTCCTTCAAGCAGCCTCTTCAGTTCATTTTCACACAATAAAATCTGATGTCACCCCTCACTCTAAGGTCTCCATCGGCACATAGGTTTCACTCAAGATCAAAGTTAAACTTAGACTGCCGTGACTACCTCCCTCTCTAATACTCCTTGGTTGAGGCCCAAACCCATAGCCTTGCAAGCAGCAAGATTTTAACACAAATTGTGGCTTCCCCACAAATGAGCCACAAGTACCTGGAAAAATTATTTTACCTCTCTGTCCTTTAAGCCCTCATCCATGAAAGTAGGGGAGGTAAAACAGCACCTTCTTTAGGGGGGTTGTGAGGAGTAAATAACCCAGT
Organism: Uropsilus gracilis; assembly: GCA_004024945.1. Classification (NCBI taxonomy): domain Eukaryota; kingdom Metazoa; phylum Chordata; class Mammalia; order Eulipotyphla; family Talpidae; genus Uropsilus; species Uropsilus gracilis. Next base: position 10,550 of record PVHY01016845.1, read on the forward strand.
GTACATGGGCTCCTGACTGGCAAACAGGCACTCTCAGTAAAGACAACTTCCTAAATATATTCAGCTTCTGAAGTCATTGCTTCCTCCTGTGCTTCCCCATGCCCTCTGCTTCCAACTCAGACCCATTTCTGTGCTGCAATTGAGCATTACAATCTGTCTACTGCCAGCAACGCTGAGACTTAAGGATGAGACATCAAGTCCTTACCAGGGTTTGCTTCTCTCAGTGCACCAACTGCCTAATGCCAACAAGCCTTGGCACCTCACAGATGTGATATAAACATCTGTATATTGGTGGGTGGCTGCATGGACAAATGGGAGGATGGCTGATACAAGTGGATGTTTGTAAGGAGCCATATGGCAAATACCTGTGAATGCCTACCCCGAAGCTTAACGTTTTATATCATTATTTTTCCTCATTGTGTGACTTTTGAGAGTTGCTTCATCTCACTGGGCTTGTGTTTGCTCCTCTGTCAATCTGGGGAGGACTATGCCTGGATATGGTGGTATGTCATGGAACATAGGCCTAGGATAGGGGTCCTAGGATAATATTTGTCCTTTTTCCCCATGGTGATAGTGGGGCCTTGGGACACCAAGCAATGTTGGAGAGTCTTCACTACTCTGGTCATCACAAAGAAACGTGCACAACAGTTTGGCACACTCAGAATTGATAGTTGAATGAAAATTGCTGGTGGAATTCATGGAAGATCAGGTAGGTCAGGTGAGGAATAATCCACCCTCAAGGCAATGAGATGGCGGAACCATTTCATGAGAATTCCCAGGTGCCAGCTGCACAACAGGAAGGAACATAGGATGGTTATTTTCAAGTCTGATCAAACGTGCCTCATCAGAGAAATAGAAACGGTTTCTGTTACTAGTGGTGCTGCATACTGGTCACTAGAGGGCACCAAGAGCGCTAAAGAAATGCCTGAGGAGGCTTGGGCAAAGCACCCCCATCCCTTAGCATTCTCCTACCGGTGAATTCTACAAGGATTAAGCTACATTAGACACGGTCTGTTCTTAACTGAACTGAAACGTATAGAAAGGGGCCAGGAAGAGGAAGGGAGGGTGAAGTCAGGAAAGGGATGAGCACAAGTGAATACGATAATGGTTCACGAGTGACATGGTGGGAGAAATTCAGAGTAATCATCAATGTAATAAAATGTATGTATAATAAAAAAGACGAGGCAGAAGCATCCAGATATACCTGTAGAAATTCAGATTCAGAACCAATTCACCTGCATCCTTCCTACAGTTATTTTGGGCTGTATATAAAATACACAGATATATTTTCCTGAATTCTAAATTTGGAACATTATGCAAAACTTTTGGGATATTTTAATTATTTATAAATAACAGATAATTTTCGTATTAAATATACACGTTTCCCAAGGAAACACAAACACATACATGTTTTCCAAGATTTTAGGTGAAAATGTCAAAGATCTGAGTCGGAGGCCTTAACAAGCCAAATGGCACTCTAATACACATTAGAGACCATGTGTATTGGGGATCCATGGATGCTTTTATTCAGAGATGTTACCCCATTGCTACTAAAGTAAGAAAGGAAAGGAGAAATATATATATTTAAAAAGAAAGGAAGAAGTAGAAGAAAGGAATAAAAAAATAGAAGTTAATCTAGAGACTACTCTAGAAGTTTGTTTGACCAGTTGAAAGTCTCTGGAATGTCACAGTGGAAGTTCACTGGAAATAGAAAAAAAAGCTAAATTAAAGGAGGAAAATAATAGTAATAATAATAATAATAATAAACAGACACAGTTTGGTTTAGAAAATGTCATTTTCCACAGGAGGCAGGTTTGAAAAATCTAGCTGTTTTTGATTCCCTGAATCCACTCTAAAATTCTTTTCCCAAGTTTCTCTCATTCAGTAATACTTACTGCTTGTAAAAAATTCTGAAATCTCAGTGCTCTGGTGTGATATAAGCTTATTTTTCAATCAAATAAAATTTTATTGTTATTGGGGTGATAATGGGAAGCTTCAGATCCTGTGTGTATATGGGAGTCAAAGGAAACAAAGATCCTGCCAGTTCCCATGAGGCTCTGGGTGTGGTCCATTACCACTCAGCTTGGGAGATGAGAATCTGGGGTCATGTGGGGTCCTCATGGCCATTGTTGAAGGTGAAGTGTGTTATCTTCTCTTGAGCTATTCACATGGCTCCTGTTTGCAGGTGGATGGGGAAATGCAGCCCCCGTGTAACTGCTGCTCCCCACAGAACCTCTAAAATAAAGGAGGTGAGGGTGAAACTTTTGTGGACAGTCACTTCCCAATGTTTGCCACGTTTGGGCAGCATTTGAGCCATTAATCAGTTAATACATGTCTTTCAGCTGACTCATAGTTTTTCCCTTTAAAAAACATTTTATTGTTTAATTCCCTAAATGGAAAACTTTATCACCTGCCACAGATTAAAGATTAAAAACATAGCAAGATGATCAAATTTATGCCAGACTCTGTCACTGTCTCCAAAAGTGCTGAGCTTGAATTCTGATACGGGTTGTGAAAGTCGACAAGCTGGGAAGTAAACCGAGCCTTCCAAGTCTTGATGCCACTATTGTTGTGTCATGAGAGTGAACAGCTGTACCCTGACCAAGTCAGTGCCACTAAACCAGTGTCTCTGTGCAGTGCAGCACAGGGGGAGGTAGGAGGAGGAGATCTGTTCTGAAGGAAATAAGAGCGAGGTGAGCCATAAGAGAAGATGGTGACCTGGATCTAATGCTTGCTTGTCTCATGATACTGCTTGCACACTGTTTTCTCTTCCAACCAGATTCATTAGGGAGGAAAGCAAAATTGGGGCCAGAGCTTAACAAATCCATGGTATTACTAGCTGTAGGAAAGCATTTACTTAGCATGCCAAAAGGCTGTAATTCATAATTCACAACCAAGACTCCAAAGAATGACCACCACTGGAAGGCCAGAACAAAGGAACTGAACTACCTAGGAGGACTTCACAATGAAGGTGGCCTTCAGGTTGGGTCCTCATGAAGAGTCAGATTGTTCCCAGGGAAGGAATCCCAGGTAGACAGGATGGATGGTCATGCAGATGCTTGGAACTGGAAGAAGACCAGGAACGTAAGAATCAGGGCAAGATGAGATAAAGAGTGAGTAAAAGAAATGAACTGGCCTAGGCTGGTGCAGAGCTTTGAATGCTGACCCAAAGAGAATGAACTCCATACATGACATTGGGGACATTTGTGGGGAAATGTTTTAGGCAATCTTTGGGTCACTGGTAGATGGGATCACTTTGACAAAATATAGAAGTCTCAAAGCAGAGATGACATGGAGCTACCGGGAAGGCCAGTTGAAGGGCAGGAGTGAGGGGTAGGGGTGGTGAACCTGGAAACTAGGTGGTGGCAGGTTGCAGGCAGAGCAGTAGGTAGAGAAGTGTAGCATCTGGGGCAGTGATTGTCTGGGTCAGGCAATAGTAGGGGGCTGGGGTGTGGGAAGAATTGTGAGTATTTGAATAAGTCTTCAGGAAATTGAATGAATTTTGTCCCCTTGACCTTAGAAGCTATTGGAATTTATTTATTTAAAAACATGTTAAGAAAACCTTTCAGAACTTCCTCAGGTGGTTCCCTTTCCACTAATGGAACATCCTCTATCCTGGTGCCCTGGGTCCCAGTTACTCCAGCAGGGAACTTGTTTGACTTATTTGTGGTGTCCTGTGAGAAGTGTTTATTCACCACCTTTCAAGGCAAGAAATCACTGGCAGAAGGAATAGCTTGGGACAGTTGGCATTCCTTCTACATTTCTCTTTTTTTTTTCTTGTACCTCAGAAGAGTAAACTTATAAAATACCATCCCATTATTTATCACAATGACCGGAACATTTCTTGGACTATGCAGCTCAGGATTACTCTACCTTTTTAATTTTAATTCCTCCAGCTGGTTGATTGTTTCTAAACTTCAGCTCCATTGACATTCAGGCTGGCGAGTTGTTTTTTGTGGGAGATGGTCTCACAGAAGCTTCTTGAATATTTATTAATAGAAAGAAGAGTAAAGAAAGAGGAAGGTTGAAAAAAGAGAAGGAGGGAAGAGTGAGAGAAGAAGGAAGGAAGGAAGGGAGGGAGGAAGGAAGGAAGGAAGGGAAAGGAAAGGCAGTGAGGGCAGGAAGGAGGTAGTGAGGGAGGGAAAGAGGGAGGAAGAAAGGAAGGAAGGAAGGAAGGAAGGAAGGAAGGAAGGAAGGAAGGAAGGAAGGAAGGAAGAAAGAAAGGATAGATTTTGGGGGAAAAAACATTTGTAGTTGCCTACTAAGTGTGTGTGTGTCATTGGGCTATAGCACTGGGTATAGGATTGGGAACTGGATGAGGCAAGTAAGGCATCTAGGCACAAACTGAATGTGGCCATGTAATATGTAGAACAGGTACCCAAGAGTGAGTTCCTCCTTAAAGATGTCTCTCTAGACACCTTCTTTGCTTTGTCCTAACAAGATATTGCAACTCTTATAGAGTTTCTGACATTCACAGACAGCAAATGACTAATGAAAGCATTTCAGACAGAAATTGTTCAGGTAAGAACCATGAAGAAATTAGCAGTGTTTGTGGGAGATGGGGGCTCATGGTCAGGCTCTATACTGAGAACTGTGGCAAATTTTCATTGTCAAGAGAGCTGGTGAGGACAATGTCATGGATTAGTTTTCATTTTCATAGATGGCTGAGGGCAGGTGGGGGGCTGGGGAGGAGAGGGTTTTCAGTATGCAGAGTGAACTGAAGGAGTCAGGCTAGATGGTGCAAAACGACATTGGAAAATGTTGCCATTGTCCTGGATGATGACAAGGATACAGTGGTGGCTGTGTAAATGGAGGAAATCAATGGGTTTGGGGACTGTTTCTGAAATAAAGCTGATGGGAAAGGATATGAGGAGTAGAGATGAAGAGAGGACTCAAGGTCCCTAAAGGAATGAACCTTTAGTGCCTCAGGCCCAGAATGTCCTTAAAATATAAATTTCTAAAATCCGCTGCTTCTGTCCTACTTTGCTTCTGACTCTTAGCTTATGGTTGACAAAACAGAGGCAAGAACTTCACCTGCTGTTCAAGATGGTTCTGTCAGAGCCTGGGAAGCCATCTTGGATCTCAACCTCTATGAAGGCCAAGGAGTCAGGGCTCAGGAGGTACAGGGTGTTCCTGAAGCTTCATGGGAATGGGAAGATCTTTTCCAAGTCCTTTATTAAGGAGAAACTGCCTCTCATAAGGGGAGAAGGAAGAGTGTTGAAAGCACTTGATACTTCATTATCTCAGAAGTTTCAACTAACCTGCTAATGTGGGGGTGGGGCCGGGAAGTTATTGTCTTTGAGTTATGGTACACTGGGAAGGGTGAGGGGTAAAAAGTCCAAGAAAGAGAGAGAAAAAAAAGCTCTCTTCTGAACCTTGTCTTCAAATAGGATATGGACCTGATCGGAAATGTAGCCTGAGTGGAATGGACAGAGGTTGCAGTAAATGGGGGAGGGATCATTCTTTGGCTTTAAAAGATCTGACTTTAAATGCAGTTTCTACCATCACTACCCACTGGAGGGCAGTTCCTAGACCCATGGGCCTCACTGAGGATTAGAGGGGTTGGGGTAGGGTCAGGGGGGGACCCTGTCTCCTCCAGCCCTGCTAGGATAAGTAAACAAGAAGGCAAGGACAGAGGCCAAGGGCATTAAATCCCAATTATCTACTCTTCTTAAATACTTCCTGTGAGAACAATTTGTCATTGACATACTTAATTGGACTCTTAACCAATATTTTCCAGATGTGGGGATTTTTGCTAAAAACCCGAGCACAGATGCTTTCCATATTTAATAAGACAGCTGAGGCAAACCCTTGAAGAAAGGAATAATAGCAACTACAGGCTATGAAATCATAGCTTAAGGATCAAGAAAGAGAATCCATTAGCCTTGGGGTCTTTCAAAAGAAATATCCATCAGCAGCAAAGACAACAGGTCACTGAGGGGATGTCTGCTGTGACCAACCCTGGGGTGTCTTGCCAGCTCCTTGAAGCTTGGGGCAGCCTGAGGCAGAGAGACCTCTGGTCTGTTTCACATCTTTGGACAGCAGAAAAAGTAGAATACCTGGCAGTCGATGAGTAGTAGAGTCAGGGGAGCAGTAGAGTCAGGATTTCAACCATGTCCTTTCTCCTTAAATGAAAAAAAAAAAATCGGTAATAAGTAATATGATATCCTGAAGTGCTTACCTTTAGAAAACTGTGCTTTACCAGTTGGAGATCTTCTCCACAGTAATCAAGGACCAGGCTGCAGACAAGGCAACAGAGGACCTGAAGTGCAGTGTTGAGGGAAGCGGTCAGATCACTCTATTTCTGGCCCCAAATTCATCATTTTCACAATCCTGTCTTCATGTGCTTCATACTGGTGGTCTCCTACCCAGTCTCCCCATTCTGGTCTTTCTTCCCTATCAATCTTCTACTGGGGTGCAGAGAGCTTTTACTAATACACAAAATCTGTCCTGTCACCCAGGCAGGAAAGTCTTCTGTAATTCCTTGTAGCCCTTGGGATATGCCCAAATTCTCAGGCTGCCCATCCAAGGCTTTCTTGCTCCTTCCCTGCTGGGGTCACCAGGTGCCTTCTCTGCATTCACCCTGCAGGGAGCCATAGGGCCACCAGGCTGTCCTTGGTATGCTCAGTACATTGGCTGCTATCTCTCTGATCAGGGGCTTCTCTCCACCTGAGTCCTATACTCCTACTCTGCTTCCCCCATGGCACCTAACTGAAGAGTTTCTACCTCTCCTCCTGGACTTGGCCCCTCCTGGGCCTCTCTACAGGCATCCATGCCTCCCTAGGGTATAGGGTACAGACTCCTGCTGGGCTCTGACTCATTCAGGGTTATTACCTTCAGGGAGATGACACTCTCCAGGGAGTCCCCTCCTTGTTCCCAGCCAGTGACCTCAAGCAAAGCTAGGGCAGCCATATTTTAGAGACTAAATTAATGAGGTTGTGGTGGGGGCAGACATTCATTGAGCTCTACAGGTTACAACTGAAGCCAGTAGAGCAGGGATGGAAGACTCAAGGGCATGCATAGCCAGGCAGGAGCTATGATGGAGAGACCAAGGGAACAGTGGCGCCTGGAAAGCTTACAGCCGGGGCCCACAATTGTCCCTGGAAAGTGTCACTGGTGAGAGTTCAGACCTTCTGGATTATTCATACAAAGGAGGACAGGAAGGACTTTATGTAGCAACTACTTGGAGTGATTAAAAACATATGTGGGCCAAGAAAACCTACTGGGTGGGTCAATTCTAGACCGAGGCCAGCAATGTGCTCTGAGATTGAGCAGCTCAAAGTCAGGCCTCTGTCCAACTTCTATCCTGAGTTCTCTCCATGCCCTCTGCACCCCCCACACAGTTCTGGGGCCAGACCAAGAGGTGGTTTTGGGGGGGCTGGTATTAGGGGGACTCCGTGCAGAATCACTGGAGTTGTCAAGAGCAAAAGCTAATCATGGGCTACATGTTCTTGCACTGGGGAGGTGACTTGCGTTGGCCCAGGTCTCTACTTCCTGAAATTTCTCTTATTGTCTAAATCCCAACTTAATCATGTGGCTCAGTTAACCTTGGAGTTCACCTTGCCCAGTACAGAAAATTCATAAGTAATTTGTCTTCTTTCTTTGGTCTAAATTCAATATAGGTGTGTAGCGGTAAGTGTGTGTGTGTGTGTGTGTGTGTGTGTGTGTGTGTGTATGTGTGTATGTGTGCCTGTGTCTCTGTGTTTGTGTGTGTGCATGTAAAGGTCAGCATCTCCATTTGACTGGTTGTAAAGGGTAACTGAGCTCTAGGTTTAGAAACGGAAGTCCTGGGTTCCTTCTGTGCTTTGTGAAGATGTAAAGTGGGTAGAAGATGATTTATTACAGGTACCTCTGAGCACCCTGACATAATCTTGTCAGATAAAGCAGCCAACACTCTGGAGATGGCAAGCAGCAGTTGCTCAGTTAGACATGTTGACTACAAATTAAAGAGCAGCCAGACTGGAAAGAAATTAGATTCTTCTAGATGAGGGGTTGACAATCTATAGCTGATGGGCCAATTCCAGCCCAATACCTGTTTTTGCAAATAAAATTTTATTGGAAGCAAGTCATTCCAAGTTGTACTAGTATGGACACCTGCTGCTCGGTGACACAGCAGCAGAGTTGAAGAACTGTGACTGCGTTGTTCTCAAAGCTGGAAATGCGTGCCATGTCGCCCTTCATAGAAAACACTTGATCACCTCTAAAAGTTTATCCAAGCTCAATGACTTCAGCTCTCCTGGGAGCTTGTTAGAAATGCAGAATCCCAGATCTTGGTGCAGATCTAGAAGTTAGATTATGTATTTTCACAAGAATAACATCTAATTCACTTGCACATCCAAGCCTGAGAGGCACAGAACTGGAGAGACTTTTATTTTCTTCCTGCTGAATCCCAGCAGATGAAATGGCTGCCTCCAGATTGAGACCAGCATTAGGACAGCCTCTTCTACTTTCAACCTGCTTCTCTATCCTCTGTGCCATGCCTCCTATCTGCTCTGCCTCTCCTAAGCCTCCCGGCCCTGGAGCCCACCTCGGCCATATTTTGTTTGCATTCCACGTGCAGCAGACACTGGGGCAGTGTTCACTGATGTCATTAGTAAGACAGCAGCTCTCTTCACATTTTTGTGATTCTTTTAGTAGCCTCACCAGTTTTTCTCAGGTATGAAGACTGAAACACAGATCTTTGCAGATAGATCTGCCTTGTTAAGTACAAGAGGATCCTAAAGTTGAGTTGATTTATACAAACCTTACTGTTGGACATTTGGCCCAGGGTTCAGATACTTCAGTTTTGCCACACAGATTTGTGTAGCTCTGTGTGTCAATTTCATATATAAGAATGCCTGTCAGATAAGTTCCTGGAACTAGAATAACTGAGTGAAAAAGTTATACTTAATTTAATTTTCTTAAAGTCTGGCAAATGACATATCAAAGATATGAAACCAATTTACAAATCAGGCCCCCAAAATGTGTGTTTTCCTATAGAACATATACCAGATGAATGAGAACTCTCTTAGCAGATAGCACAATTGTCTGCTCTTGGTTGGCTGAACAGGATGCAGTGTGGGCCTGAACCAGTCTACTTTCAAGAGCTGTAACAGCAAGAAGATCGCTGGGGGCAACATGCATAGGTGAGCCTGCCCTCTTCTCTGATTAAAAGTGCCTGCATATCAGTAGGTGATATTGATCATCCTGTCAAAAGAAGAACCTTGGCTCCTCTGGTAGAGCTGAATTTCTGCAAAAGTAAGAGGCCCCATGGAAACCCCAGCCCAGCTGACCTCAGAGGAAACCATAATTACCCACAGCACTAAAGGGAGATTAATGCAGAAGAACGATAATGAAAGGCATTGCCAGTATAATTGTAGGTCCTTAGAGCTTAAATTCAGTCTTTTTTTTTTTTTTTCTGTTTTATTTCCCATGATTTGCACATTTTCATCTTTTGAGTGGGACTTTCAATGGAGGCACTGATCACTGTGGCATAAAAGAACTCTGTTGTCCTTTCTGGCACCAGGTGGGCTGAGACAGTCACCACCCTCATCCAAGATGTTCCAGATGAACACTTAGCTCATATTCTCATGAGAGTCGAGCGATGCCTTCTCATTCAACACCTGATGGATTACATGACAATCAAACAAAATTATCTGTAAAAGAATTGATTCATAGCACCAGTCTCATCTAGTTCTATTCAATGCCAGAATGCCTGATGAAAAGTATGAGGCTTACCTAATCAGAAATATTGAGAGACCTCTAAAATGTCAGCTCTCCATAATATTACAAAAACCCTCTATATAACTGAATGATTTTAGACATAGAAATTTAATCCACGGAGATTTTGACATACAAATATCTTATTTATTAAGGCAGAGATATTTGACATTCTCGATTCTTATTCTTTTCTCAAATAAGAACTCTCCCAGGTGTGTATGAATTTTTTTTAGAAGAAAACTTAACTTTCTCTGATTTAGACTGCATTATAATGAATATCCTCAGCAGTTTATCCTGGGATTTCCTTATGCTAAGTGCTTATTTCCGAAATTTATGTACAGCCACATCTTTCAAGAGGCTGGTGAATCTGGTGAAGACTGATGGTCAGATAACACAGAGAGGAAAGGTAAAATGTGTAATGTACAATGTGGTTCCAAAAGCATGAGATGGAGGCTGAAGCTCAAGTACACTTGCTTTATAAGCTTATGTGAGTTTAATTTCCTAATCCCTCCACTTTCCCCCAAACAATGGATTCTATACAATATACTCCTGGAAGGTGTCTCAGAAAAACCATCAACCACCACTGATAATCTCTGTGCTTTCTCTACTTCAGGAATTTGGTAGCAGTCCTGGTTTGGTGGAATCTCTCATAAGGTGTTAGTCAAATGGTGGCCTACATAGGGGCTTCTCTCACTTGTCTGGAGCCTGGACTGTGGGCCAGGAAGACACAGTAGCTTGGAACCTTTCAGCCTCTCCAGTGGCCCGTTGTCTCTATGTGGTCTGCCCAACATGGTGACTCCTGGGACCTGTATGTGGTGATTCAGGGTTCAAAAGGTCCATGTCCAGCAAGAGTGAGAGCCAGTGAAAGCTCTACATCTCTGATGATCTAGCTCCAGAGCACCACTTCTGTATCATTCTGTTCATTAGAGTTGAGGCTCTAAGGATAGCTTATAGTCAGGGAGAAGAGGATTGGAGTCTGTCTCTGATGAGAGTCATATCCAGGAATTTAGATATATTTTAATACATGTACAATATAAAATTCAATTTTGTGACTCTGAAAGTGATAGATTATTTGGATTATGGTGAAGAAAATAAGCAGTGAGATGCCTAAATGTGTCTCTAGCCAGGAGTGTGGTGAACAGCAGGCATCAAGATGGGGGAGAGGGAAGAGTCTTGACCATCAGAAAGGATTGCAGAGGGGGTGCAATATGAGCAGTGCATCTCCGGTTCAGGTGGAGTTCCAAAGGACTAGGGGGCACTAGGAGAGTGGTGAACAGGGTAAGAAACATGCTGTAATGTATGTTTCAGCAGATATCAGCATACATGAACAGAAGTGGTAGACCAAACATGTTTGCAACCTCATTTGTTTACAGGTAGCCTAAACCCCTGACCATGACCAGTCCATGGAAACAGGGAGAAGGAATGAGAGACAAAAGTCCTGAATTGACAAAATAAACATTGGCTAAGAAAACCTTGAGGGGGTTGAATTTATCTGGATTTGAATAGACTTTATTTTTCGATATCTTGATAAAGACTTGAGATAAAAATAAACTCATTTGTTGGAAACGTTACTTTTTCTGCACACAAGTTCTTTGTCTTAAAAATATCACATAAGGAAGCAGGAGACTGGATTTCATATTTGAATAATCTTGAGTAAGTTGCTTAATATAGTTGTTTTTAAATCTAGGGAAACATGATTACAGTGGGGTTTGTGGGTAATTAAAATGATATAATTGACTTGAAAATACATTCAAAAATGGAAAAGCTGCAGACATGTGAGAGGACCATACACAGCTGTTCTCCCTTATCCTTCACAGATACTGCTCTGTGATTTACCACCTTCCAGGCTATGATTTAGCCAATTACATAAATCATTTGAATTTATCTATACTGAGAATTGAGCGTGAAGTCATACTTCTTAGAAGCAAATGTGACTACTCCATATAATTATCTAAGAATATAAAATATCTAATATGAACAGATTTATGCACCCCTATGTTCATAAGCAACATTACAATAACCAAGTCATGTAATCAGCCTAAATGTCCATTGACAGATGACTGAAAATAGAAATTATGGAATATATACCCAATGGAATATTACTCATCTATTAAAAAAACTGAAATAGTCCTTTTGGGGACAGTAAGGATAGATTTTGAAGTGATTATGTTAAATGAAATATGTCAGAAAGTAAAATACAATTACTGGGTAGATCCATTTGTATGCAGGATATAAATAACTGAAGAAATAAAATTGGCTAAATACAACAAAAATAATTCTTAGAGCCTGTGAAAAGCACAGTGGTTATGGGGAGGGATATAGTTGGGAGAGAGGGGAAAGGATAACATGATAGGGGACTGCCCTTGGAGCTTTGGTGGAGGATAGGTAAAGCATACACACATATGAAGGTATGAAGTTGAGTTCTAAAATTATAGTCTTGTAGATGGATGGTGAATGAATAAAGTCTGATTTTTAAATAAAAGAAGTAATCGTGGGTTGTTGGGATATGGGTAAGTCAGCATTTTGGCTTCCAATCATCCCTATCACACAGCAGGATTTCCAGTGAGCCATAGGTGCAAACTCAGCAGAATGAACATTAGTGCAAACATCTAAGATTTCCAGGCAAAGTCTCCATAATGTTCCTGAAAGCATTACTTTTAATACTGGAATTGGAGGAATATCATTTTTGAAAATTAAATCTAAAGCTTAGTTTGTATCAACTCTGGTGGTAGACAATTGGTACTTTGATGGAGGGGAGATGCTATGGTAACAAGCATGCATGCATAATATACCATGCATAACATAACATGTATAACATGCATGATGGTTGATCGTTGTTCTGAGGTACCTTTTAAAATACATTGTTATAGAATCCATTGTTTGGGGGAAAGCAGAAGGATTAGGAAATTAAACTCATGCAAGTTTATAAAGCAAGTGTACTGTGTCTCAGGCCCCAGCTCATGCCCTTTGAACCAAATTGTACATTACACTTTATACCTTTCTTCTCTGTGCTATCTGACCATGTGTCTTTACCAGATTCACCAGCTTCTTGAAATATGTGACTATACATAACTGGGAAGGGGAGGATCCTATACTTCCAAAATATAAACAGTGTAAACCAACGTTATCTCAATATACAAACAAAAATAATTTCAAACATATTTAGTTTGAGAATATCTCATCTATAGTGAAATTTGAGATTTTGATTTCCCAAGATCTTTTTTGTTAAAGATGGAGAACATACAAATAGATTCCAGCTAAACTGGGGTCCAAGGAATCCCTGAATTTCACAGAGCTATGTCTGTTTACAGAAATAGCTCTTCCAGTCCTGCCTGAGGTCACTGTCTACTACTCCTTATGATCTACCTCAGCCCCCTGAGTCTATTTGCTTCAAGATCTATAACTAGACTCAAGCTTTAACAGAATCCACAAACTGAGATACTAAGTATGACCTATGATGAGCTATGCTATATGCAAAGGACTGGCATGATTCTGTGTAGTTACATGAATGGAAAACTGGAGAATATGTGTGAAATCTTGAGGCACAGGACCAAAGAGATAAAATATGAAGACAAATCAGGTTGACTAATATAGGTTCGTTAGGCACTCATCACAAAGTCAGTATTTAATCATATCAATAGATGCAGAAAAACATTTGACAAAGTACAGCACTCATTCCTGATGAAAAACCTAGAAAAAACTGGAGCAAAATGAACATATCTCCACATAATAAAAGCTATATAAGATAGACCCACAGCATATGTCATTCTCAATGGGGAAAAACTCAAATTATTTCAATTAAGATCTGGAACCAGGCAAGGATGCTGACTCTCACCACTTCTTTTCAAAATAATACTGGAAGTCCTAGCTAGGGCAATAAGACAAGAGAAAGACATAAAAGGAATCCAAATAGGGAACGAAGAAATAAAGCTATCTTTATATGCAGATGATATGATAATCCATGTAGAGAACCCCCCCCAAAATCCACAGAGAAAGCTAATTGAAATAATAAATGAATTCAGTAAGATAGCTGGATACAAAATCAACCTACAAAAATCAATAGCATTCATATATGCAAAGAATCAGTCAGAAGAAGAAATTTAAAAAGCCACTCTATTTACCATTGCACCAAGGAAAGTTAAATATGTGGGAATAAACCTAACAAAAGATATGAAAGAGCTATACAAAAAAACAAAAACATTCTTGAAAGAAATAGAAGAAGACATTGAAAAATGAAAAAGCATTCCTTTCTCATGGATTAGAAGAATCAACATTATCAAAATGTCCATAGTACCAAGGGCAATCTACAGATTCAATGCAATTCCAATAAAAATCTCAATGAAATTTTCCAAAGAGATAGAACAAAAATTACTGAAATTCATATGGAACAACAAAGAAACTCAAATAGCAAAACCCTCTTGACAAACAGAAGAGAGAATGGAAGTATTATAATCTCAGAACTTCAAACTATACTACAAAACCATAGCAATTAAAACATGTTATTTGCCACTTTGTCAAAAATTACTTGACCATATATGTGTGGTTTTGTTTCTGGGCACTTGGTTCTGATCCATTGGTCATTGGTCTGTTTTTGTACCCATACCATGATGTTTTAATTGCTATGGTTTATCTTCAGTAAATGGTGCTGGAAAAACCAAACCATGACTTGCAAAAAGACAACATCCTCACACCTTGTACAAAAATCAACTCAAAATGGATAAAAGACCTGAACATAAGACCTGAAACCATAAATTACATAGAGGAAAACCTGGGCATTATCCTCCATGAATTACACTTCAAAAACCCATTTCTGGACACATATACAGCTGACAAAAAACTGAAGGAAAACAGAAACAGCTGAGACTACATCAAACTAAAAAGCTTCTGTACAGCAAAAGAGACAATAAACAAAACAAAAAGAAACCCAACCAGTTGGGAAAATTTTTTTCCCTCTGTACAAGTAATAAGTGTATGATAACAAAGATGCACTAAGAACTCACACAACTTAACAAAAACAAAGCAAACAACCCAGTCAAAAAATGGGGGAGAACTGAAAAGATACTTCCCCAAAGAGGAAACACAAGTGGCCAATAGGCATATGAAAGAATGTTCCACGTCACTAATAACTAGGGAAATGTAAATCAAAACCACACTGAGATAACATCTTACACCAGCAAGAATGACCCATATAAACGAAAAAGGGCAACAACAAATGTTGGCGAGGATGTGGAGAAAAAGGAACATTCTTACATTCTTAACACTGCTGGTGGGAGTGCAAACTTGTCCAGCCACTATGGAAGGCTGTGTGGAGGACCCTCAAACAACTGAAAGTGGAAATACCATTCGACCCAGCAATCCCACTACTGAGAATCTACCCAAAGGACACAAAAACACTCATTCATAAGGACGTCTGTACTTGCATGTTCATT
Organism: Uropsilus gracilis; assembly: GCA_004024945.1. Taxonomy (NCBI): domain Eukaryota; kingdom Metazoa; phylum Chordata; class Mammalia; order Eulipotyphla; family Talpidae; genus Uropsilus; species Uropsilus gracilis. The sequence continues at coordinate 25,678 of PVHY01016845.1, forward strand.
GCAGCATTATTTACAATAGCCAAGATATGGAAACAACCCAAATGCCCCCAAATGGATGAATGACTGAAAAAGATGTGGCATATTTACACAATGGAATATTGTGCATCAAGCAAAGAAGACAAACATGTCATTTGCAGCAACATGGATGGAGCTACAAGTTATCATCTTAGTGGAAACAAGTCAGAAAGAAAAAGAGAAATATGGGATGATCTCACTTATTTGAGGGATATAGGAAAAGACAAACAAACATATGCTTAAGAAAAATTGAAACTGCCAACAGAACTAAAGCATAGAACAAGAGAGGGGGAGAATAGAGAGAATGGGAGGAAGGGGAGGACACAAAAGACTAAGATGGTGCACAGGTAGTAAGGTAATGGGAGAGCAATGGGGTACACAATGATGCTATATATATATATATATATATATATATATATATATATATATATATATATATTCATATATATGTATTTAGATATATAAGTGCAAACAAAAACCAGTATTTAGCTTAAGGGATTAGGAAGACTTTAATGACTTGCTTGGTTAGTAATCCAATTAAATGAAGTTGAAAATGATAGAAATTTCTTGCTATGCTAAAGAGAAAGTTATCCAAAAGCTTAAAGAGATTGGAATGCTAGAATGACTTTATCAAGTGTCACTTATATTCCCTGAAAAGGTTATAACCTACCCTGTGGTTACTATCCTGTTCTGAAATACAGGTTGTAACTGGTAAAATCCCTACATAGCTTCTGTAACTCATGGAGTGAGAGTTATTATTGTAGAAAGATCAATTGGAAGTCAGTTGAACTGAATCTACCAATAAAAGTAACAAACTAACTATGGAGTGATTACAGAGATCAATGCCACCATCAAGACTTTGAAAGATAAAGGGGGTGGTGATACCCACTGTATCCCCATTTAACTCACTTATGTGACCTACATAAGGGATATAGCATAAAGCAGGACTGAGGTTTATTACAAAATCAATGAAGTGGTGACTCCAATTGTGTCTATTCCAGATGTTGTTTTGCCACTAAAGCAAATCATGATTTGCTTCTGGTGCCTGGTAGGCAGCTATGATTTACAAATATTGTCTTTTATGTGCTGGTAAAGACCATCAGAGGCAATATACTTTCAACCTGCAAAACCTGTAGTGCAAATTCAATGTTATACCTCAAACTTTTAGTCCTGACTAATAACAGAGTCTTCCAAGAACTTGATGACATTTTATTTCTTTGGGATATCATGCTGCCCCATGAAATGACAGTATTATACTGATTGGATATGATGGTTAGGAAGTAGATTCTTCAAACACACTAGTTAGACCCTGCATATGAGAGGGTGGGAAAGAGATCCAAAAAACCCACAAGGTCTTATACTTCAATGAAATTTCCAGGGATCCAGTTGCCCTGGGTCTGTCAAGACATCTCTTCCCAGGTTAAAGAAAAAATGCTGATCTGTTCCAGAAAGAAAGACAATGCCTAGTGGGCACATTGTACTTTGGAAACAACCTATACTTAACATGAGCATAATTATCAAGTGAACTAAAAAAGAAACTCCAACAAAGAAGGTTCTGCCACAGACTGCCATATAGATCACACTGCCATACAAACTGTAGAGCCAGCACATCCAAAGATCCTTATACTCTGCAGATGGGAAGTATTTGGGAAGTATTTGAACTATTCCTATAGGCAAATAGTGTAGACCCAGATATTTTTGCACAGAGATATTTCATTCTCTGGGAATAATTACTCTCCTTTTGAGAAATAGCTTTTGACTTGTTATCAGTCTTTAGAAGTGAATGAATATTTGGTTATGTTACCATGTTACTTGAGCTGTCCATCATTAAGTCAGTATAGTCTTATTTATAAATCATAAAATTGGGGGTAAACACCAGCACATCAGCATCAAATGGAAGCAACATATATATGATATGTATGCACATACACACATATAAAATACACATAGCATATATATGAATAGAGATGAAGAAACCTTGAAGGTAAAAAGAAATTGCATGAGTAGGTAACTCAAATTCCCCAAATCCCTATTCCTATCATATTGTCTTCTTTTTTTTGAGCCTTTATCTATAACCCATGGCAAGTTCTCTATGTGCAGCTGAATGAGAAAAAAAAATTATGTTTGATTTTCATGATATGAAAAGAATATCAAAGAGAGGAAAAGTCCTATGGACTGTAGGATGAATCTGAGGAACAGTGGTAAGAGAAATCATCTCAGTGTGTCAAACTAGAGACAATGAATCTAACTAGTCATTTTACATGGTAAAGAATATGGCAGGAAACATAGGTCTATAATGATTCTGGACTATGATAAAAATATGACTGATTGGTCATGTGACACAGAAAGGACATTATCAGTAATTGGTGATAATTTCTACCCCCCTCCCCATTTACTGACATTTCCATGTTGTTTATATATTGCTTTCTTTACTTTCTCTTTACTTTCTCTTTACTTTATCTTCTTTTATAATTTTTGAACATTTTGAAGTTAGATGTTTTCAAGTCTTTGTCTAGTAGATCTGCCATCAGGCAATTTTCAGGGATAATTTCTGATGATTTAATTTTTCCTTTAAATGGGTCATTTTTTTAATTTAATTTTTTTTAATTTTGTGTATATATAACATTGTGTACCCTGTGGTTTTCCCATTTCCTTAAAACCTGTTAGCCATCTTATTCTTTTGTGTCCTCTGCCTCTCCCATTTTTTTCCCCTCCTTCTCTCTTGCTCTAATGTTCAGATCTGTTGGTGGTTTCTAATTTTATCTTATTTGTTTGTTTTTTCCTTTAACCTTCATATAAGTGAAACCATGCTGTATTTCTCTTTTTCTTTCTGGCTACTTCTGCTAATATAAGTCTTTCTAGCTCCATCCATATTGCTGCAAATGGCATATGTTTGTCCTCCTTGATTGATACATAGTATTCAATCATGTACATATACCACATTTTTTTCCAGCCATTCATTGGTGTTGGGCATTTGGGTTGTTTCCATATCTTGACAATTGTAAATAGAGTTGCAATAAACATTCACACACAGGTGTCCTTTTTAATTAATGTTTTCATGTCCTCTGGGTAGATTCCCAGTAGTGGGATTGCTGGGTCTAATGGTAATTCCACTTTCAATTGCTTGAGCATCCACCACACAGCCTTCCATAGTGACTGGACCAGTTTACACTCCCAACCAGCAGCAAAAGAGTGTTCCTTTTTTTGCCACATCCTCACCAACATTTGTTGTTGCCCATTTTTTAAAAATATGGTCCATTTGTACTGGTGTAAGACGTTATCTCAGTGTGGTTTTAATTTGCATTTCCCTGATTATTGGTGATAGGGAACGTTCTTTCATATGCCTATTGGCTATTTGTATTTCCTCTTTGGTGAAGAGTTTTTTAGTTCTCCCCATTTTTTGACTGTGCTTTTGCTTTGTTTTTGTTGAGTTGTATAAGCTCTTTGTGGATCTTTGTGATCAGACCCTTATCACTTGTCTTGAGGGCAAAAATTTTCTCCAAGTCAGTTGGGTTTGTTTTTGTTTTGTTTATTGTCTCTTTTGTTGTGCAGAAACTTTTTAGTTTGATGAGCTGTTTCTGTTTTCCTTCATTATTTTGCCAACTGCAGTTGTTTCCAGAAATGGATTTCTGAAGTGGAATTCATGGATGGTTTTGCCCAGGTTTTCCTCTATGTATTTTATGGCTTCAAGCCTTATGTTCAGGTCTTTTATCCCTTTTGAGTTGATTTCTGTATGGGGTGAAGGTATTATCTTGGTTTATTTTTTGGAAAGTTGTGGTACAGTTTTCCCAGCACCATTTACTGAAGAGGCTGTCTTATTCCAATGTATGTTTTTTGCCCCTTTGTCAAAAAGGTCTTGTTTCTGGGCACTTGGTCCTGATTCATTGGTCTGTTGGTCTGTTTTTGTACCCATACCATCATGTTTTAATTATTATGGCTTTGTAGTGTAGTTTGAATTCTGGGATTGCAATACTTCCATTATCTCTTCTGTTTGTCAAGAGGGTTTTGGCTATTTGGGGTCTTTTGTTGTTCCATATGAATTTCAGTAATTTTTGTTCTATCTCTTTAAAATATGTCATTGGGATCTTTATTGGAATTGCATTGAATCTGTAGATTGACTTTGGTAGTATGACCATTTTGATAATGTTGGTTTTTCCAATCCATGAACAGGGAATACTTTTCCATTTTTTAACATCTTCTATTTCTTTTAAGAATGTTTTATAGTTTTCTTTGTATAGGTTTTTTACTTCTTTTGTTAGATTTATTCCCACGTATTTAATTTTCTTTGGTTTAATAGTAAATGGAGTGGTTTTTTAAATTTCTTCTTCTTCTGATTGATTTTTTGCATATATAAATGCTATTCATTTTTGTGTGTTGATTTTGTAACCAGCTAAGTTACTGAATTGATTTATTATTTCAATTAGCTTTTCTGTGTATTTTTTGTTGTTGTTGTTCTCTACATGGAGTATCATATCATCTGTATATAATGAAAACTTTATTTCTTCTTTCCCTTTTGATTGGATTCGATTTGCAAAGATTTTGTTTAGAACATTTGCATCTGTGTTATTAGGGAGATTGATTCCTTTTTTGTCTTTCTCTTGTCTTATTTTCCTAGCTGGGACTTCCAGTACTATGTTGAAAAGGAGTGGAGAGAGTGGGCATCCTTGTCTGGTTCCAGATCTTAATTGAAATGATTTCAGTTTTTCCCCATTGAGGATGATATTTGCTGTGGGTTTGTCATATATAGCTTTTCATATGTTGAGGTATGTTCATTTTATAACAATTTTTTCCAGGATTTTCATCATGAAAGGATGCTGAACTTTACTGAATGCTTTTTCCTCATCTATTGATATGATCATATGGTTTTTGTTCTTCTCTTTGTTGATTGATTTTCGGATATTGAACCATCCCTGTGTCCCTGGAATGAATCCCACTTGGTCATTGTGGATAATCCTTTTTAGGCAGTGTTGGATTCGATTTGCAAAGATTTTGTTTAGAACATTTGCATCTGTGTTCATTAGGGAGATTGATCTATAGTTCTTTCTTTGTACTATCTTTATTTGGTTCTGGAATTAATGTAATGCTTGCTTCATAAAATGCATGTGGTAGCTTTTCTTTCTCAATTTTTTGAAAGAGTTTTTTGAAAGCACAGGTGTTATTTCCTCTTTGAATGTTTGGTAGAATTCATTTATGAAACCATCTGGAACTCAGCTCTTGTTTTTAGGGAACGTTCTGGTGAATGCCTCAATTTCATTGATTGTGATTGACCTGTTTAAGTAATTTATTTCTTCTTTGTTCAATTTTGGATGACTGTATCATTCAAGAAATTTGTCCATCTCTTTCAGGTTGTTGTATTTGTTTGCATAAAGATGTTTATAGTAGTCTCTAATTATATTTTGAATTTCTGCTGTGTCTATTGTAATATCTCCCTTTTCATTTATGAGCCTGTTTGAGTTTTCTCTCTTCTTTTCTTTGTAAGCCTTGTAAGAGGTCTATCAATTTTATTTATTTTTTCAAAGAACCAGCTTTTGGTTTTGTTTATCTTTTCAAGGTCTTTTTAATTTTTATTTCATTTATCTCTGCTCTTATTTTTGTTGTTTGTTTTCTCCTGGATTTTGAATTTTTTGTTGGTCTTTTTCTAGGTGTTCAAGTTGGAAGAGTAGAGTATTTCTTTGGGCTGTTTCAATTCTTTTTATTTGGACCTGTACTGCTATGAACTTTGCTCTTAATACTGCTTTTGCTGCATCCCACACATTTTGGAATGCTGTATAATCTATGCTATTTGTTTCCATGTTTAATTTCTTCTTTGATTTCTTCTTTTATCCAGTGATCTTCTAAAAGCCTGTTGTTCAGTCTCCATGTAGTGTTTATGCTCCTTATTTTCTTTTCGTTGTTGATTTCTTGTTTGATGCCTTTATGATTGGAGAAAAAGGTTGGTATTATTTTAGTCTTTGTGTATTTATTCAGGTTTGTCTTGTGGCCTAATACATGGTCAATTTTAGAGAATGAATCATATGCATTTTGAAAGAAAGTGTGTTCTTTTCCTTGGGAGTGCAGTGTCCTGTATATATGTATTAGGTCCATTTGGTCTAGATTTTCCTTTAAGACTTTTATGTCTTTGTGTAGTTTCTGTTTTGTTGATCTGTCTTTTGGTGAGAGTGGCATGTTAAAAATCTCCTACCATGTACATATTCTCACAAACATTTGTTTTCAGTTCTGCTAGTAAGTGGTTTTATGAATTTTGGCGCTCCCTCATTAAGTGCATGTATGCTGGTTAGTGTTACGTCTTTTTGGTGAATTGACTGAATGGGCCATATTTTTATACTTTTTCTTGTGTATTCTGTGATTTTTCAATTGAAAATTAGTCATCTGGGTGTGGCCACCATGTTCCACACGCACTGGCTCCACCTGCTTCCTCAAGGTCAGGTGGGGTGGGGCTGGGGTCAGCCCGGGAAGAGGACGGGCCTGCCTGTGCGCGGGCCCCACCGCACATGTGAGCCCTGTGAAGAAGCAGGGCTCATTGTGCAGAGGGGAGGGTGCGGGGGGGGGGGGGGGGGGGGGGGGGGGGGGGGGGGGGGAGTTTGGCGGGGCGAGTGGCACGTCTACCACAGTCTCCTCTGGGTCTGCCTTCAACATGAGAGCCCTAAGCAGGAGTAGTATCTTAAGATAATATTCATCTACAGAAACCAAACGAGTGAGATACTGGTGGAAAGTGCCTTAAAATGTGCCACCCGGGCAGGACTCAAGAGGAACAAGGCGAGCACCACACACACTGAACTGGGAGAACCAACAAAATATGACACCTACAATGTCACTGAGGAGCTGTGAACAAAAACCTGGCACAGAGAAGCTGTCAATAAGGGCACTGCACACCCTCTTTGTTTAGAGGGAAGATACTGCTGAAAGCCGGGCATGGTGGCTTGTGCCTGTAAGCTACAGCCTATGAAGCAGCTGGGGCTAGGGATTGTGGTCTGAGTCCTGCTTGGGACAACACAGCGAGACCTAGCCCCAAATAGCTGGGTGTGGTGGCACACGCCTGTAATCCCAGCTACCTGGAAGCTGAGGCACGGGATTGCTTGAGTCTGCGGTTCCATGGGCAAAAATAGTGAGACCTAGCCTCAAAAAAAAAAAAAAAAAAAAA
>PVHY01016846.1:0-32828 GCA_004024945.1 Uropsilus gracilis
GTCGCCGCTCCAGAAACGCGCGTTCCCTGGCACTTACTTTGAGTAGCGACCGTGCGGCGTGCGCTCCGGCTCCCTTTTGTTGAAACGGGCGAGGTTTTGCGTTCGCGGTCCAGGTGCCCGAGTCGCTGGTGCTGGCGCCGCGGCCGCTGCGCCCTCCCTCCTGCACGGCGACGCGCTGGGCTCTTTCTTCCCCTCGCTCCACTAGGGGTTCGCCTCTGCTCGGCGGCGCCCTTGGCGGGATTTTCGGACTGGAAGGCGGGGGAACCTGATCCTGCCTTCGACTCAACTACGCCCTGGCAGGGAGGGAACGGAAGGGGAATGGAGAATGGGAGGGCTGGGAGGCGCGGGCTGGGCGCGGGAGGGAGCGCGCCGTTCCCTCGCGAGCTGATTGGGAAGCTTATTAAGAGCAGAATGCCCCGGGGGCCGTCTCTCCCGCCGGAGCCAGCGCTCGGCGGAACCCAGAGGCCCTGGGATGAAGCCTTGTTTTGCTGGTAGCCGGAGACCCAACCTCACAGGGCTTTCCCAAACTTTACGCACGACCAGTTCTTGGGATGAGTGCGTCCCCGGGTGGACCCAGTGGCACAATAGAAACGCACAATAGACGGCATTGAAGGTGCCAGGGTTCACCGCCCCCCGCCCCCACCCCGGCGTTCTTTGCAAGTGGGAATACGGGAGGAGAAAGCAGTCTTCCCAACCCGCCTCCCCTGCCCCCCAGCCCGTGCCTTCGGCTGCCAGTCTCTTCCCACCTGCGCTGTCATCAAATGTGAACTCGCTTTCTTGCGCTTGTCACAAAGACTGACGGGTGTCTGAAAGTTCCCAATTAAATGTCACTTGGGAGGCGCCTTCCATTTTAGGCTTCCTGGGTGCTTCTTCGTGACCCACTTAGCGACTTTCCTTTGACGCCCAAGAATTTAAGAGATGAACAATGCAACGCGGCTCAACCTCGGGGGTTTTGTCAAAGGCAGCGTCTGGGCTTCCTGGCTTCTGGGTATTCCATGTTGCTCATTGTGGAAAGAGAAGGTCAGTCTTTCTAGGGTTGGCTGCTTCACACATAGGTGATATTTGTGGGGAAGAGGGGATGAAAGCGTTGAGTGAACTGGCTAGAAAGCATAATATAAATTGCCTAAACAGTCTTTAAAAGTGAAGTTCTAGACGTTCTGCCATTTGTCAGTTCTTTTCCACTTTCTGCCACTTGTCAGTTCTTTTCCTCCTCCTGTTCTCCCCGTTCTTTCTTTGAAGCAGGCAGCCCACCCCAAATGCGCAGAATGCTTCCATTTCCCTTAATTCTAAGGTGACAGCCCATTGATTCCACTGGGTAGCTATCTCTTAGGGATCTCATGGAAATAATGTTTATAATTACTTAGAACTAGAACTTAGAAGTCCCACCATCCCTCCCCCAACAATATTGGAGGCATCAGTTGAGGACAGATTTCCAGATTTCCATCAAACATTAATTTTTTTCTCCAAAGGAGAGAAGGCAACAGAAACCCACTCAGCCCCCTCCACTCCTTTTTTTTTTTTTTTTTTTTTTGACACTAGGTCTCACTATTTTTGCCCGTGGAGCCATAGGGTACCACGGACTCAAGCAATCCCCAGCCTCAGCATCCCAGGTAGCTGGGTTTACAGGCGCGTGCCACCACGCCCAGCTATTTTTTGAAACTAAGTCTCACTATGTTGCCCCAGGCGGGTCTCAAACAGCAGACTCAAGCAATTCCTAGTCCCAGTCTTGCTCCATAGGCTGCGATTAAAGGCACGTGCCACCGTTCACCGCAGCCCACTCCAATCTAACCCCAGAACCAAACTGCATAGATAAGTGCATTCCATCCTCACTGAAATGAATGAATGAGACTTCCCTTCTACACAGAGTTCAAGTTTCCTGTCTCCCTGCTGTGATTGCATTTTCCTGATGAACAAGTTATGTTTGCTTTAATCTGATTTTCTCTGTATGAATTATCAAAAATTGCTTAGTATCACCTTTCTTATTCTTTTGCTCTGAATCCTTATAGAAAGGGATGTCTCGTTGGACACTATCCCTCCATAGCGTTCCCAGGTCAGTGAGCAAGGGATTATCCAACTCTATTTCTTCCTAAATTGTACCTCGACATTTACAAAAGTAACCTATTGCTACCTGCCAACCTACAGTTTGATAAACAATGCGATCTTTATTCTGTTTTTCGTGTACAGGTCTGACAAAGGAAAAGATGTTCATGATGTCCACTGTACTGTATGTCTTACAGTGAAATTATAATTCTTTACTCAAATATATCTTAGTTAGGAGGCTGACGCAATAACCCCTTTGTCCCTGTTCCTTGTGAAAAATAACTAACTCCAAACTTGCCCTCTCATACTTTCTCTGGCCCCAAAAGTTGCTGTCAGTTAATGTTCTGGTTAATGTTCACCTTTCCTGCCAATATCCATTCTCTCCAGGTGCAGTTAATGAGCCCCCTACATGAGTGCTACCAGGCTAAAATATGACTAATGCCATGTGATTTCAAATCATGGAAATTATAGCATGTCCTAAGGGTGTTTGGAAAATTTGACCACCGATTTTGCAGTGACAATATGAGAAGTGTGATCCGCATGAAGTTAGAAAATGTGAAGGAAACTGATGAAAAATATGTCAGCAGTTCTCATGGGTTACCCAGTTGGCAGGTTGTTTAGATTCTTAACATCCTAAGTTCTTCACTTTTCCCAAAAAATGCCAAAGGATAATTCATCAAGCTCTCACCGACTGATGGCTGTTCCACAAACACATCTGTCTTCATAAAAATCACTCAAAGGCATTAAAAAATCATTTTTATTATTTGATGATACCAACTATAATACAAAACTTATTTCTATACTAAATGACTACATATACCAGTTTTATTAAAAACCAGACAACTGAAGCTGGATTAAGTAATTAAGGAATATATCTTAAAAACCACATATTTGGTAATATCAGTGTTTCAAAGTCTTAAAGGAACCAAGTTTTGACTGCACCTTCAATCTGTGAACCAAACCTCATTTATGGTTTGATTCTCAAAGAGATTCAAGGTAAGTAAGACCCAGTCCTCACAGGAGATGTCAGTTTCTTAATCATCAGGGTGCAAAGAAAATCATCCCCTAACCTTTTGGTTCTTCTAAGCTGGCAAAAAAAAAACAAAATAGTCATCGTATTTATGAGAACAAAAATCCAAGAGACTTAATAATAACATGTATATTCTTGTATACATTGGGGAGATCCATTACAAATTAGCAACTCACCACATGCCTTCAGATGCCATCTTAAAATAGCTTTGCAAGAACAATAGAAGCTGAGGTAGGAAAGGAAAAGATTATTTCTGGAATTTACCAAGGGAAGGTATAGTAAAGGAAGGCATGCTGACTTAAGTTCTGCCTTTTCCACTAAAAGAGATGTGATTAGGTCACCCTGGTAAGAGCCCCTAAAGAGAGGTTTACATGTAAATGTCTTTTTAAAAAACAACGTTTACTCAGGCTTCAGAGCCCTTCCCATGAAATCAACCTTTTGCAAAGACATATTCCGGGTTGGCAAATATTTGCTCTCCTAGACAAATCACAAGGCCACACAGCATGTGCAAAAAGGAAGAGGTGAAAAAACGGTTTAGGAAATAAATAGCTACAGTTTCCTCCTAGGTTTTTTATAAATTTACACCTGGCTGGGCATGGTGGCACATGCCAGCCTAGGAAGCCGCAGCAGGGACCAGGGATCACAGTTTGAGTCCTGCCCAGGGCAATGTAGTGAGATCTAGTTCTAAAAAAAAGTAGCTGGGCATGGTGGCATATGCCTGTAATCCTAGCTACCTGGGAAGCTGAGGCTGGGGATTGCTTGAGTCTGTGATACCCTAGGCAATGTGAGCCTGGGGTTCCACTGGCAAAAATAGTGAGACCTAGTATCAAAAAAAAATTTTTTTTCACACCTTATTGGTCATGCTCTTATGAGTCTATGCAGCTTGATATAGGCTTGTTTTCCTTGTTGGGAACTGCAATGGAAAATATACAAGAGATGTTTTATCATTATTTACTGCTCTTCTTTAGTTACTGTTTTTTTGGAAGGTACAATCCCAGGACAGCCAATGTAAGAAGACAAGGAGGGAAACAAAGTGGATTTAGGTGCTCTGTGACCTCAAAGTGCTTATGACCTGTTCAAAACAGTTCTGAATCAAACATGAAATCAACTAATTCTGACCAGCTCAAACTGGTTCTCACAAGTTCTGACTGGTTCAAACCAGCTCAAACTAATTATTAGCAGCTCAAACTGATACTCACAGGGTTTGACTGACTCAAGACAGTTGAAACTGATTATGACCATCTGAAACTGGTTCTCACAGGTTCAGGGTGGCTCAAGTCAGATGAAACAGCTTATGACCATGGACCAGTTCAAACTTATTCTAACTGGTTCAGTTTGAATGGCTCAAACCAGCTCAAACTAGTTCTGACTGGTTCAACATGGATTGAACTGGTTCCTACCAGCTCAAGCTGGTTCAAACTGGCTCTGAATAGTTCTGATTCTAACTAGTTCTAGCCAGTTCAAACTGATTCTAACTGGATCAAACTGGTTCTGACCAGCTTGAAATGGTTCTAACTGGTTCTAACTAGTTGTGAATGGTTCAAGCCAGCTCCAACCAGCTCAGACCAGCCCTGCCTTGCTCAAACCAACTCAAACCAGTTCAAACTGGTCTGGTTAGCTCAAACCAGTTCTAACTGAATATTGCTAGCTTTAGCTGGACTGACCTCAATCTGACCAGCTCAAACTGGTTCTAACCAGCTCAAACTGGCTCTGACCAGTTCAGACTAGCTCAGATTGGCTTCTAACCAGCTTAAGGTGGTTCTAGCGATCTAATTCTGACCAGAGTTTAAAAAGGCTCTAACTGCTTCTGACTGGTTCAAAATGATTCCAACCAGTTCAAACTGATCCCAACTTGTTCAAACTGCTCCTGACCAGCTCCAATAACTTGAATGGGTTCAAACTGTTTCTGGTTGGGTAAGACTGGTTCCAACTAATTCTGACCTGCTCAAACTGGTCCTATCTGGATCAAACTGGCTCTGCTGGTTCTGACTGGCTCAAATAAGTTCTTATTGATTCTGACTGGTTCAAGCCAATTCTAGCTACTTCTGCTCCGTTCAAGTCAGATTAGTTCAAATCAGTTCTCACTTTTCAACAAATGATATATCACATATGGCCTTTTGGCAAAAGGTACAGCCACACATATGCACACACTCTCAGGAACACGCATATCTCAAAATTGAAGAAAATGTGCCCACAAATTATATTTACCAAAATTGCTCCTCGAGATGAAATTTCAGAATACTCATTAGTTCATTAGAGAGGGAGAAAAAGAAGGAGAGGGGAAGGGAGGAGAAAGCAAAGGAAGACTTAAGATACTGAATATCTTGTTTGTCCAAGGCTCACTTGCAGTATCTTATATCCATAAAGCAATTTTCCTTTCAAGGACAAACCAGACTATCCATTTCCTGCTAAATGTGCATAACGAAATAAATACAGATGTTGGGTAACTAGGTTGGAAATGGAAATTTTCTCCTAACTCCTGGGGTACAAGAGCACAGAGTTTGCAGCCATTTCTGTGCCTTGTCCTCTACCGCTGCCCCAACTCCCACCGCCACCACCACCCCCTTCCACAGCACGGGTTTGGGTTGTGCATGAAAGGGGAGATTCTGTGACTAATATCAATGAGACAAAGAAATGAAAGCCCTCTAATCCCTGGGCCAGGCGCCAGCCGTCCCACTGTACGGGGCCATTGGCCAGAAATCCCACTGTATGCTGGGCCCAAAGCCAACCAGCATCGGATACAATGAGTTTCACAGCCACCTTTTCAGAGCTGACAGCAAATGTCGGAGCACCAACAGCCTTTGATAAGAGCTCCAACTTTCCCCTAACATTTCTACTCAGTAATAATAAAGCTTTTTTATTTATAAGCGGTACTCTCTTGAAGATTGCTTAGTGCTTTTAGAGACACAAACTCATTCATCTCACTGCTTATAGTGAGAAGAGGTGGCCAACACTGGGAATCAATATTCTCTTCCTGTTTCAAGGAGAGAGGGGGGAGACAGAGGGAGAAAGAGAGAGAGAATACTTTATGCCGTAGTCCATTCTATCATTGAATGTTTCAGACAAAAGTCTTACATGAATATTCTTCCTTAAATGTGTTTGCGTGAGCTGATGGAAACTTGCTGTGTGATTCCTAGTGAGCTGTTTACTTAGAATTTCTTCTCTCCTCTTAAGACCGGGCTTTTTTGAAAGGCCAAACACATACACAAACCAGTTAACACCAGCACTCCTCTGGCTATTTGAACTTTCCGGCTATTTCAGGTTTAAATATTGATTTCTTTTTCTCACTCTCCCTGTCTCTTTACAATGGTGGCAGCTGTCAGGAAGTTGGAAATTCATGCCAAGACAGCACCCACGAGAATATAAGTGTCATTAAAATATTTTTTACTTTTTCCTTTATTGTTATTCTATAAAGCTCTTGAGTAGGGAGCAGAGTATTGGGTAACCAAGAAGGGTTGTCCCTTCACTGGGGAGACATTGGGTCTGATTTCCATTAGAGAACCTGAATTATTTAGTAGGAACTCAATGCCCCAGTCAACTGGCTTTTGAGTGGTTGCCTCTCAGCATCCATTCACATTCAGATTGTCTTGAGGTCTTCTTCTCTTGAAGCCAAAGCATGCAAGATCTGTGACCTGCTCAGTTTCATTTCCAAAATACCTTACTTTCCAAGAACTAGACAGAATATAAAGTATATGCAGTATGCAAAGTAGGGCTTAGAACATTGAAAATTAAAAGAATTGTGACTACCTCATTTAATCACAATCTGTCCTCATTTCCAAATCTTGCCAAAATGTATTCCAGCATAAAATTTTCAGATTTCACATTCTTTCAAGCTGTAAATGAATAGCAATTGCTTTAAGAAGCTAAATTTCTATCATTCAAGTCACCTTGCTGCCTAATCAGTTTATATTTAATGGATATATAATTTAATTGACAGTCATAGAGATTTCAGTGGAAATTTAGACAAGAAAAGGTGGGGGTTGAAGGCAGAAGTTGATCTCTAGATACACATCTAGTCTTTTCTGTGAGACAGCAATAAGACTGAAAGAAGACATCTGACCACTTATTCTAGACTTGCCTTTTGTCAAATTACATAACATGCTTAGAAAGACGTTGTAGGGGACAAATCCAAAGACATGAGCATGGGTCAGTTCCACAGATAACCTTGCCAGCATTCTTGAGGAAGTTATTCTCTACGTCATATTCATAGGCATCCCTTGATGTGCTTTAAACCATGACCAGCCACCCACCAGACTTCCATTTTAAAGGTCTCACTGATGTACTGAGTAGACTGAGTAGAAAAGGTGAAGATGAAGCATAGATACCAGCTGAGATGGCCTAGCTGAGTTCTAATGGTGGCCTGGATAAGCAGACCAACAATGTGATGAAGGGACAATAGATTAGAGGGAAAATCTTTGACCGGAAGTAGCGTATGATTGATTGATTGCAGGTGGTATATAAAAATGGCCCCTAGGATTCCAGTTTTGACAAATCCAAACATTGAGATCGGGAACAGGATTGGACAACTAGGAAGGAATTCACCTTCAGAAATGGTGAGTTTAGACATTTTCTGAAATTTACATGGAGAATCTACTCTTCTAAGATTTAGAAGTATAAAGTCACCTTTTATTTTCAAAGAAAGCTCCAAAATGACAAATTACTCACTTTATTTATTTATTTTCTTTTTGAGACTAAGTCTCGCTATGTAGGCCGGGGTAGTCCCGATCCCATGGATTCAAGTGATCCCCAGCCTCAGCCTCCCAGGCAGCTGGGATTACAGGTGCCCACCACTGCAGCTGGCTAGACTACTCACTTTAATCCGTCCACACATAATCCTCCCTAAATCAATCTCTCCAAGCAGCACCCAACCTTATAACAAGTATCTTTCCATGCTCCACTTTGTCCTTTTAAGAGGGGTATTTAATTTATCATTTTGATGCTTCTCTATTCGCTATCCAAAGTGAAAAAGAGAGTTTCTGCTGGTGACTAATTTTTTCTTTTCTACACCCCTCCAGAAAGGGACAATATTTTATAGTTCCTTCTATCAAAATGGCTGGAGGAAAAGGAAATCCTCTTTATTAAGTTAAAACCAGGTCACCTTCTACTTCAGTGACAGAGTTGGTAACTTAAGCAGCAACCACCCTTCCAGGACCTTCTTTCTAAACAATGATTGCAGTGATTCATTAGTTAACCTGCAAGTGGATTTTTATGATTAGCCAAGACCTGTAGTGCTAATGCCTTATATTCCACTAACTTCTGTTTTGTGCATGCCTGTCGTCTTCTTTCTTGCTTTGTTGTTTTCTTACAGTTCTGTGTGTATATGCACAAGGGATCAAAGTTACTTGAGTTCCAGTCCCCTGTCCTGGTTAGCCAATAATCTCTGTGCTATTGGTTGTGTGCAGGACTGGGAACCTGTCTCTAGTTAATCTGATAACCTATCTTCTACTCTTCTCCTCAAGTTCTCTCTGCACTCAGTTTGGTTTCATCTAGTAAGATGGGGGAAGGAGAGGTTGGGAGAAAAGAATTCAGTGACTGCTTTGTTATCTAAATAACTGGCATAACTACTCAGAGAAAGCCTGGACACCCATGGGAATGTTGTCAAAAAAGGAAAACAGAGTAAGCTGGAGAAGTCATGGCAATATACAGATTTGCTGGAAAAACACACATTGCTTTCAAGACAAGGACCATAAACAAAATTTATCCCACAAATTAATTCAGCTGAATATGATCCTAACAGGTTGTAATTGTCTACATCTTTCAGGCACTGGGCTAAGGAAGCAATTTACAAATACCACATGTAGTTCTCACGACAACCTAGGAGGTAGATGACTCATTATTCTTATTTTTCAAATGAGATCACACCACTTGGGGTGGTCCCGTCGGGGCTGAACCAGGTCTGGCCCACAAGGTACTCTGCTTTCTTTTACTCATCATTCTTCCTAAATTTTTCATTACATTTCTGCCACATAGTATAGCATTCTGATCTGCGGGCAATGAGTCATTGTGATTACTTCCCCTTTGAAACCATAAATTGTTCGAGAAAAGTACTAATGGAATTCAGATGAGGAGCTACATTTCTACCATCCAGCGTGGACTCCATTTTCAGAAATAGTTGAGAATGCTTTTAAGTTCAAACGGCAGCAGAAAACATGGCAAGCAGCCGCCTAGGCAGCAGGGCTGGGGTCTGGAAGGCAGATGAATACCCTCCCCCCTCCAACCCTGCCTAGGAATCTTTTTTTTTTTTTTTTTGAGACTAGGTCTCACTGTTCTTGCCGTGGGCTCTCGTTGCCCGGGGTACCACAGACTCAAGCAATCCCCAGCCTCAGCTTCCCAGGTAGCTGGGATTACAAGCATGCACCACCACGCCCAGCTATTTTTTTGGATCTAGGTCTCACAAAGGGCCCCAGGTGGGACTCGAACTGCGATCCCTAGCCCCAGCCGCTTCATAGGCTGAAGCTTACAAGCACGAGCCACCGTGCCCGGCCTGCCTAGGAATCTTTACGCTCTTTCTCCAGGCTCTCTCTCTGGCATTCTCCCCCAAGCTCTCTTCTTGTGCTCTCTCCTCTGCTAAGGTGATGCTGCCCTTTTATCCTCTCCTTGTAGGCTCATGTGTCCACTCACACAGATGCACACCCATCGTCCCAGGTCTATACAGTCATGGGGTGCATGCAACACTGCAGGTGATGGTGATAGAGTTTAATGGCAGAGAAAGCCCCACCAGTCTGTTTCGAGCCTCCCTCCCTGTTGGTCCCGCAGAGCTCTGAGTCTCAAGCCTGGAGCTGGGCAGAGCTTTTGTCCTGGAATATCTCTCAGCAGAAAGAATCCATCCTTCCAGGAATTCAGAAAGACCTTTGCTAACATGTTATCAGTCATCACAGGGTCATACGTGAACTTCCTGGGGAGGAAGATGGATGCATTTGATGTTGTTTAGCCTCTGCGGTGAGAGGTGACTATTACATGTTACATGACTCATGACACATGCAGGTGATTTTCCCTTTCCATGAGGGCAAAGTGTAGGTATATGATTTCTCCTCCAAAGACCAAACATGATCTTGCACCTACCTGGATTATTGTCATAGTTATTGATTTTTGATGCTGAATTTCAGCTGGTTCATGTGAATTGAGTTTCAGAAACATTGTCAGTTTCCTGTTTTAATGACCATGGCTTAATAAAATTCTTGCAATGAAAAAAAAAAAAAAACCCAGCTATTTTA
Organism: Uropsilus gracilis; assembly: GCA_004024945.1. Classification (NCBI taxonomy): domain Eukaryota; kingdom Metazoa; phylum Chordata; class Mammalia; order Eulipotyphla; family Talpidae; genus Uropsilus; species Uropsilus gracilis. Next base: position 10,285 of record PVHY01016846.1, read on the forward strand.
CAGTTCATTTCCATCAGATCTGCCAGCCTGTTTCACTTCTGCCTGTACCTATTTCAAATGGCTCAATTTTTCCCTGTATGCCTTTCATTTTTTCTTTTAGCCTCTCCCTTTAGAGTTCTTGGTGGATGAATTGTCAGGGGTTTCTTATTATAAACTCAAAATCTCTTAACAAGATCCGTTGATAACTAATTCTATACAATGAAGTTGATCACATGTACTAAATATTATCATTTTTATTTCTCTGGTTCAAGAAGGTAAAATTAGCTGGTGAGGAGAAGGCCTGGGGGTGTATCAGTAGGGAAATGATTTCTGGCCACTTTCTCTCCTCATTCAAGCTGTATCAGTGATTGAGCCCTAATATGAAACAATAACTCACGATCTGAGAATTGGGGTTGAAGTCTTGATGGACATTTTCGGAGCTGCATTTTCATTTCAGGGTATTTCATGCCAGTTTTTTTTTTTTTTTTTGCTTTTTTTAAAAATGAACTTTAAAAATTATGTTAATTGAGGTAATGATTTACAACATAGTATGTTGTAGAGTAGAAGTTCTCACCTCTAAACATCCCCAGTCTTCTCACTATTCTCCTCTCGAGACTGGATTACCTGCATACACTCTGATAATGTAAACATAACCTTATATATTTAAGGAACTTTAGATGAACATACAATTTAGATTAACACCAGCGCAGCAAGAGTATAATAATGAAAGTAAGTGAAATCATATTAACTTAGCATTTGCAATGGTTCTGATGTTAACAGCGATGCATTTCCATGGGGTGGAAGCCCACCTGAGGCAGATACTGAAGGAATCATGAGCTGTGGGTTCTCCTCTTTGAAATGACCTTTCTTTTTTTGAATCTACAAAGTCAAGAGCTTCAAACTATGAACAAATGCTCTGGGAGCATTCTCTGATTCTCTATCCTTCCATGAGTCTGCAGTATAATTTGGACCACTCCCATCACCAGTCCAATTACTGGCCGGCCTAACAAAATGAAGTACCACGCTCTTCCTTTGTCCTCACTAACAAAAAGGCATGAATCATAAAGAGTCAAGCCTACAAGTTTGTCTCTTTTCTGACGTGAGGCTTTAATCCAATTCTGTTGCTACTTTGCAAACCACCCACCACTTCATGGCATTTCTGTGCTTGTGGCTCTGCAGCGTGGAGCGGGCTTGTCAGGGGACGTGTAGACTGCCACATGCTGGCACTAGAACGAGCAAGACACTCGCTTCAATCATGCATCTGATGGACGTCTCCCAGAGCGGCCGAGACAGATGGGAGCAGGCTAGGCATCTGTCGCGCTCTGTGTGCCTCTCCATGTGGCTGATTTGGGATTTGTCATAATGGTGCTGGGTTCCAAGAATGAGTGAACCAAAGAGACAAACCCCAACGTGCAAATGCCTATCAAATACCCCTTGGCTGAAGTCCAGCACAAAAGGAGCAAAGCCACAGCCAGGGTGGAGAGGTGCTGCCAAGGCGAATGTCAGGAGGCAAGGTGCCTCAGGATCATAAAATGACTACCAGAGACAGGAATGTGGGGCTTCTGGTTCCCATCATTTCTCCCAGTGAGGACACTGGGGCAGCTTTTAATCCAGGTTCCATGTATATTTTGTTCTTGGAAAATAAAAGTTGCAACAGAACTAATCCATCTCTGAGCGAGTCATTTTGTCCTGACGGAACCCAATGAATCCAATAATGGGCCTATTATTCTACTAAGAAGCACCTACGATATATTCTGCCCTTGTTGCTCACTTCCTACTCCTTTTCTACAGGAAAAAAAGGAGAATGGAAAATTGGCTTTGGTTAGAGTTAGAAAGTTCCATTTCTTTAGTATCACTCTTGACAACCTAAATCGCCATTTTACAATGGTGATTAAGTTGCTACTTTTTACCAGAGGCTATAGCTAACAGAGAGGGGAGTCTGTTTCTCATTGCCTTTGTCAGAGGGATGAGCATATCACTGGCAGACGAGGCAGCTGTAACCTCTTCCTGCAGCCACCACAGTGCAAGCAGCCATCACAAACCACTGTCATAGGTTTCCCTGTCAAGATAATTGAAAACAGTTCATAAGCCAGTTTTGCATACCCATCATCAGTGATAATGAAAAGGCCTTAATTCATGGGAATGTATCATGATCTTCATTGCAAACCTTAGGTTTGGACTGAAGAAGTATTTTCCTTTTTATGGAAGTTTAAAAAAGTAGCCCTCTAAATTCAGAGGAGCCCGAGCAAATGTAACTTTGGTGCTGAATGCCTCACAACAAAGGAAATTTTAACAATAGGCTTTAAGCATATACACAGTATATAGATACAGACTCTGCAATCAACCCTGAAGGGATAGCTAGAGTGCATGAAGGATATCACTTCAATTACCTGTTGTCAGAGGACTTCATTCTATGAAAGAATCTTCAAAATTTAGTCTCCATACCATCTGAACTGGGAATTTTATTATTCTCAAAAGAATGAAGATAGTTTTAAACTTAAAATAAGAAATCTAACTATTAAAATTGGGTATACTACATGACCTAGCAATTCCACTCTTAGGTTGTTTACCCAAAGCAGAAACACTAATTCCAAAGGAGATGTGTACTCTTTTATTCATTACAGCATTATTTCCAATAAGTAAGTTATGGAAATAATCTAGTTGCCAAGGACAAAGGAGTGGAAAGAAAAAGAGGTGTATGTACACACAAACACACACACATAACACACATATATGTATTATATTGTGTATAGGTATGTGCATACATAATAGACTATATGTGTATATATATGCCTATACACAATGGGATATACACACATATATATTTATGTGCGGAATACTACTTGGCTATAAAAAGGATGGTCTTCTGCCATTTGTTCCAACACAGATGGAACTTGAGAAGAATATGGTAAGGAAAATAAGTCAGAAGGAGTAAAACAGATACCAGCTGTTTTACATGTGGAGTAGAGTGAAATCTGACAAAGGGTCAGAAAGAACCAAACCGATAATAATCTTAAAATCTAACTATATAATTGCGGTTACCAGAGGGGTAGGAAAGGAGCTCACTGGGACATGGGCCATGGTAAGGAATGGCTGAGTAATGTGGTGGGTAGGGTGTAAAAAAAAACTCTTGTAGAGGTTTAAACCTAAAACCCCCAGACAAATAAAATGGTGCAAATGTTCTTATCTCAGTAAACATAATGCAAAAAAATAAAATAAGAGAATTATCCAAATACTTTGACACTGAATTGCGAGCACCCCAGTTTCTCCTCACACCCATAACATCCACACACTGGCAGAATATGGAAGCGGACTTAGAACAAGCTGGTAGTTTTTTATTTTTTTTTCCCATTTCATTTGGGTATATTTACCCCACATTTGCTTCAAACTAAATTTTCAGAATTACACCTTAATATCATTGTCAAAATGATTTGTATTTTTGAGGCAAACTTTACAGTCAGGGCAAAGGGGATGAAATAAATTGATTAAGTCATTCACGGTAAGAGGTTCCTTCCTTTGGCATGTTCCCCACCCTCTAATGCAAACAACAGTCCTAAAAATACAAGCACATCATCAGTGTAACCATCCTCTCCTGGGGATATCCTATCTTCATAGAATTTATTGAGCACTGATTATTACTCAACATTGTTCTAAGTATTTTCCAACTAAGTATTTTCCAACCATATCTCATTGAAAGTCTGCAAAAACTCCATTGGTAAACCAGGTGCAGTGGCGCGTGCTTGTTGTCCAAGCGCTGGGAGGCAAGAGGCTTGGGATCCCTTGGGTTCGCAGGTTCGAGACTACCCCAGGCAAAAAGTGAGACCTGGTCTTGAAAAAGGAGCCAGGTGCTTTGGTGGGTGCCTGTAATCCTAGCTATGTGGGAGGCTAAGGCTGCATATTGCTTGAGTCCACAGCATCCAGGGCACTTGAGTTTGCGGTAACCCAGACAATATAGCGAGACATAGTCTCAAAAACAAACAAATGAACAAAAAAATCACTCCATTGGTGTTATTTCCTGATGAGGAAACAAGAGACTCCCAATAAGAAAGAGCATTATATGACAAAGCTCACCTAGTTTGTAATCAGTCACGGGGTACCAAACTCACATCTGTCCACCCTTGTTTTGAAATGTCAAGCAGAAGGAAAGCTGGAGCCCTAACTAGATTGATGAGTGGAGGAGAAATCTCCTGATCCATTATCATGACCACACTCTCCACATGGTGGTGACACAAATGGTTATTGAGCTTCTGTGCTCTTTCCATCTGTATGAGACTAAGTTTTTAAGCTTGTTAAGTCTTTGGAGCAATGCAGACAGGAAGTTGACAATATATAGTGCTTGTACCAGTCTCTGAAGATAAGCACACACAAAACATTCTCAAGGGTTGAAACCATAGATGTCTTATTAAAAGGATATTTTGGTTTAAAGACGATGCCAACCAGCCATGAGTATTGGGGCAAATTCTGTCCAAACAATATACTTTGGAGTGGCTTTAATGGAGTCTTCAGAGTGACGGCCTGAAGTGGGGATCATTTTGAATCTTTAGACATCATGACAGTGAGTCTTCCATGAAAGCATATTCTTCAGAGAAGCCCTCCTACAAGATGGAGGTCCTGGAGGGAGGAGGAAAAAATATAGATAGAGGTTCTGAGACCATTCGTTGCGCCATCTTGCTTTGCAGATGAAGATCCTGGATCCAGGGAAAGCAAGAAACATACTCTGTAATTCAGGAGCAGAGTTGGGCTAGAATGCAGGTCTCCTCTAGCAAGTATGTTTTCCTTTAGCATAAATATCTGTTTCATCCTAATCATGACCTCAGGTGGAATCAATGGCATTTGAACTTGGCATTGCGATACAAGGTACAGAAGGGAGTTGCTGAGTTTTGGCCAGCTTTCTTAATCACCCCTTTGCTATGGGATCTTTGGCAAGTGTTTTAATCTCTTTGAACCATAGTTTCCTCCTCTACAAAATGAAATTATTGGACACAATTCTTAGATTCTCTTTACTCCTAGCACGTGACCCTATGACTTTCATCTACCTGTGAATTATTTTTTTTCTGAAGCACAGGAGCCTTCTTTTTTTCTCATTAAGATTCTCTGAATTTCTAGTGAATGATCCTGTAACAAAAATCCCAAAGACAAACTAAGTAAAGGACAAAACATATCCTCAGAGATGCAGAAATTCAGAAAATATATTTCCCCAATCTCTAGTTTTAAGAAGTCATTAGTGTCTATACTCCAGCAAACTGAAAAACTAAGAAGTGTGTGAGTAGGACAGTGATGAGCAAAAGGCAGGATCCCAGAGAAGGAAATCCTGACATTATTATACAGCATGCCTGGGAAAGAGTTAGAAGAGGAAGGAGTGAAATCTGACAGGAATGCACTTAAGAGAGGTATGGAATTGATTTTAACAATTATTTGGGAGTCAGAGATACTAGTGGCATATTGCAAAAATAAATCTTTTGTCAAAAAGAACAAAGAAAGACAACACCAAGAAAAAAATTCATAACAAATTTACCAAAGAAAATAGGAAGTAGAGCAACCCAAAATAAGTAAGGAAAGAGAAATGACTAGATCAGGGAGGCGGGAACAATGTCCTTCATGGGCAACGAGTGGTGGTCTTGGAGAGTTTCATAAAACAATCTTTGTAGTGCATGCGTTCCCTCCACGGCCCATGTCGTTAGCATGTCACACAAATGAAACGCCATGTTCTTGGCTTTCAACTCAGCATAAAAATAATTGGCAACACATGGGGCTTTTTATTATACATACAACATGAATTGCATTTGCACCAACATTAAAAGTTCCAGATAAAACTTTGCATCTGTGACAGGGAACACAGTCACAGAAATTGCGAAGGGGAAGAAGAATGAAAGAGGAGGAGGTGCTAAAATTCACATTAAACCACTGTAGTGGTCACCTCTGTGACCAGACAGGGGGGAGAGATGTGACTGAAGTGGGTAGACACAGGAGAGTGTGATGTCGTGTCAAGAAACAGAAGCTGTGGGCTAGCAGATGGTAGAGGTGCAAATGAAGACACGGAGAAAGATTGAGCTAATGAGAAAACCAACCAATATAGACTTACATGTATAGCAAATCAAGTTGCAACCTTAAACCAGTAATTATTATTATATTATCAATAACAATATAATATATGCTATATGTTAATTTATTAATAATATTATTATATATTGTATTACCATTAACAATATTAGTGTATCTCAGTAAAATTGGAGAAAAAAAATTAAGACTGAAACGATTTTAAATTGAAAATGTCTCCCAAATTCAGTGAGACTCTGTGGTTCCCTACCTTGTCAATAATGTGCTAAGTTAAAAAAAATAAAATAAAATGAAATTCATATAAATTTGGAGATCCAAAGAAAAAATCAAAGCAGGAAGACGTAACTCCATCTTATGCATGAGTTTTGTCTTACTCTTTTGTGCCTTTTTGAGTCTTTGTTGTCAATATGTGCGGTCATATGAACTGTGTATTTGTTTCCTGGCAGAAACTCATTTTTAACTGCTTTACAGAATCATTCACTTCCATCTGCAGCCTGTTCAGAGCTGTGGATTCAAATACCCATATGCATGAGAATCATATTGCTCTAGAGTCTCTGATTTAGTAGATTCTGGATAGAATTAGGGAATATGAAATTTTAAAATAACTTCCCAGATGACTGTACTGACCCCAGGATCCCACTTTGGAAAGATCTTCCTAGGGATCCCCTGGGTAACATAACCTCATTGTGCTCAACGGAATTTTCTAGTGAATTCTGTCTTCAAATGCCTATGTGACATAAACTAGTTCAAAGTTTAAATTCTAACAGGACCCTGTCACTTAAAGATGAAAGTTCTTCAAACCATAATTTTCTGTCACCTTTCAATCAGTGTTGGGTGACCAGGGGTCATGAAGAGACACAAGAGTCCTGAGCACAGGAGATGAGTTTTTTAACATTTGGTTTGTATGTATGTGTGCATTTACATATACATGTGTACACATATACAAATGTACATATATACAAATGTACATATTCATGTGTTTCCATGCATACCCACAGACTATAAATACATAGTTGTGGATCTACCCCTGCAATTTGTTTTGGGCCCTTCAAGTGTAGATCCTTGGCAATTTTAAAGGCCATGCCTTTGCAAAAACGGTGTCTAAATGTTTGGGGTGTAGGTCGGGCATGGTGGCGCATGCCTGTCAGCCGCAGCCTGGGATCCCGCGGCAAAGGCCAGGGATCACGGTTCGAGTCCTGCCAGGGGCACGTAGTGAGACCTAGTTTCAAAAAAATAGCTGGGCGTATAAAAATAAATGTTGGGGTGTCAAAGTAAGGGAAGAGAGCTTTATTCTACCCAAACAAGTCACTTTTTTTTTTCTTGGTTAAGAAACTTTAGAAATCTAATTACTTTAAATGAAGATTAAAATATTGCGCAGCTAATATTTTTTATTTGAGGTTTTTTTTTTTCCACTCCACTTCTTGAAGTACCTCCAATGTGGAGATGGTCTGCATGAGGTAATTTATTGCATACATGATATTCTCCAGCCAATTCTGTAAGATAATCCTTAAAGTAATCCAAATAAGAATTTCTTTATGATTTGTGAGGATGGGAGTGTGTCACCAATTTTAAATTCTGATTCTGGAAACAATGAAAAAACTCATTAAGCCTTGACTTAGCTAGTATCCATGAAACACGATTCATTGTCTAAAGGTCTGCTAAAAGAAAAACTTTTTCTTCTTTTAGATATGTATTACTCTGGGCTATTTTGCCTTTTAATACTAAAATTAAACTTTTAGGGGATGAGTACTTAAAGTGTAGAAACAGATGCCAAACTTCTCTGCAGTTTTGTTTGCCCTAACAACCAACGATTTGCTTACCTTCTAATTTTGAAAATCTAATTTAACCACCGTTATGGATAACATTCCACATCGACGACATCTAAGAGCCAGCAACAGGAGAAACTAATTATATTTCTTGATTTTTATTCTGTACATTTCCACACAATTCACAATACAGAAAAAGTGTCCAAAAAGTCACTGTAACTAGTCAATTTCTTTTTCAGAGATTAATTCAATCTCTCAAATTAATTCCATTGAAAAATCTCTGTAGAGCACACAGTGATCAAGATACTTTATATAAATAGGAAATGCAAGAAAATTAGGGAAAAATACTTTATGACTTTGTTACAAAAAACTCCAATCTTCCCTTCCCCACCCCACCCTCCCACCCTCCCACCATTTCATATTATCTGGATCTCGCTTTACCTGGAAATAAAACTTCATCATCCTTCTGCCACAGCAATTTTTTTTAATTCCACCTGCCAGTTGGCAGCTTTGCAAAAGCATGGCTTTGAGATGTGATAGGGCAGAATCAGAAATCATGAAAGAGCCCTTTATAATGTAACTACAACTCCTCAAACAGACGTAGCCTTTGAAAATGGTTGTCCACAGTCAAGTGTACTCTGGAGGCCTGGGGACCTTTACCCATTTAGAAATCAAATTAAAATGAAACATATTCATTCTTAGGGAACTGAAAGTCTCCTCTCTTCCTGGCTTACAGGAATGACTTGCTTTGTTTTCATTCAATGACCCCAACGATATTCAGATCAATGGTTGCCCATTTAAACACAGTAATAAAAAAAAATACACAAAAATACACAAAAACCAACCTAGCTAACATTTACTGAAACTAACTGGAACCTGAACTTTTCAAAGATGTGTTCTGCAAAATATTCTACTGCACTAGAATATTTTGTCTACAAAGATTCCAAATCTCATTCCCTGGGATGGTGAGAAGCCCACATTTCCCAGCTCTCAACAGTTGTCAGCAAACATCAAGGTAGTTTCTGGTTGCCTTGGGAACTGTGCCTGGGGTGAGAACCTTGGTCCAGCTCTGGGGGAGGGGAGAAGCCAACAGAAAATGCTGTTATTAATAACACCCAAAAGGTCAGGAGCCATTTGGCTTCGTTAAAACAGGGTCATGACTATGAAAGCTAAAGTCTCTGAAACGTGATAAATCTCACCAGCACATTTAAGAGAATGACCCATATACTTCAAACAAACAGAGTCAATTAATTTATGGCTAACACCTGTTTAATTTTACAACGAAAGGCAATTTATAAACCTCTCCTTGATTTTTTTTTTTGAAAAAGGGTCCACGTAAACCCTGAAGTATGAAAATCTTAGCCTCAGAATTTACAAAGATGGAACATATTTAGATTTATGAACATCTCCCTAAAGTTGTCTTTATTTTTCTCAAAATTTTTTCATAGACCGGCATAGGTCTATGAACAATGTTAACCTTTTATGAACACTTGGGGAAACAGGTTCAGAACACAAGCCAAGCCTTTGGCAAAGTCTCTGAGAAAGGTTGACTGATAGAATCATTTCCACCCCCCTCCCTCAAATTCCACAATTCTTAGTTGTAGAAATTAAAATTTTCACAAACGACACTATGAGAGCCTTTCTGAATAAATTCAGTCTTCTTCTATACCTTCGGAATTTGCTGTTCGTGATGACAAAGGTTTGCTGAGATTATATAGCATTTGAGGGTTAGCACAGCAACCAAGACTAAGGAATTGTATTATTCTATGCTTGATCATCCCCCCCCCCCCTTATAGCTTTGCTCTTCCTTTTTAAAACTTCCCAAGTCAAGGGGTTGAGAGAGGTTGGGCAGGGTTAGTTTCTGAACAAGTCTCCAATTATAAGCCCATTTCTTAAGACTTGTCTCAAGAGTGACTTCCTCCCAAATGCAGACAACTTGAGATCTGGGAACTCAGACCTTATTATTGCAGGAGGGATTGAATGATTAAAACGATATTCTACATATGCAGACACAACGCAGATCCACTGGATTAGTGATAGAAGGTTACTATAATGTGTGGTTTAATGTTGATCAGTAAAGAGGCTTTGCTTCCATGTCTTTTTTATAGAATATATAAAGAAACCCTGTCCTTTCAAATCCCAGTTCCAACTATACAACTCAAACTGGGTAGAAAGTAGAAAAGTGACTATTCACCCTTTGTTTTCATTTTAATTCTGAAAATACAACTGTCTTAATAGAAAGATGTATTATTCAAGCAATTTGGGAATTGGCTAGCAATGTGTCGTGTGTGTGTGTGTGTGTGTGTGTGTACACACACGTGTGCAATGCAAACTTTCTTAGGATCATGAAATTCCTACTTCTTAAAGCCCTGGGATATATTTGCAATGACTTTGAGTTTTTATAAAAAAGTTTCATTTCTCTCCATATGGCAGGAACCCAGAGGGAATGGAGCAACTCTTCATTGACTCATGCTCCAGTCTAAAAAATCATAGAAATCTAAACCTGGAAAATATCACAGAAATTCTCTAGTCTAAGCTCACTCACAATTAAGGAATTCCTTTTACATGGTCCCTGAATTGCTCGTCCAATTTTTCATTTAAAGATTGGAAGAAATACTAGCAGCAGTCAGTTTGCTTTATTTTTAAGGAAAATCCAATCTGCTTTTCCTTGATAAAATGCCTAGGAAAAATTAAATCCTTATTTAAGTCATAAAGTCACCTCTTTTCATGTCTGCTCCTGATCTCTTCTGTCCTAGTTTTATTTTGCAAATCATTTGCTCAACAGAACTTGACTCTCAGAGATCAACTTAATCTGTTTCTCCAAGCATTTCTAGCTACTAAATGATTTTGCCTTCTCATATCTAATAGCCCTCTTGTTCGTATTCACAAATCTATCCAAATAGTGACTTTACTGAGAGTCTTAGCTTTATTTCCCCCACCCATAAACTTCGGGCAATGGAGTGTCCTCAAGACTTTTTGGTACAGCATTCTCAAGTATTCTGATAGTGACTTTCAGGGAGAAAAAAAAAAACCAGTACTGATGCTTTCAAATGTAGAAAATCACCAGCCAGATATCACCTCCTCTCCCCCATGTCAGTTTCTTCTCCCCAAATTCACCATGGTACCAAAAGATTTTTTTTCTTCTTGAAATGTGTCCAAGGTGATGACTCTATTTGAGAGCAAAATCTCTGAGTTTTTCACTTCATATTCTCCCTCAGTTATAACCAACTCTTGCTATGGGGACTTAGGAAAATATTTTCTCAAGGAGGCACCTTGTGAGTTATGGAAACTTGAATGATTGGTGGGAAAGAACACTGAGGCAATGGTATAAACTATTTACTCAGAAAACATCGACTGTAGAAAGATTAGGCTATAACTTCTAGAGATTTTAGTTCTGGCTACAGTTTTACACCCTACTACACAAATCTATTCAAGTTGAATTGACTGCTTGGAGATTCCATGTATTTGTCTAAAGTATATCATCAGCTTTATCCACCTTGTGGGGTTATATTAAAACTAGGAAGTGTGAAAATGCATCAAAATATGAAAGCACTAAATTTTCTAAAGTTCTTGAAATGGTTATGAATAAACAAGATAAGTTTGAGTTGTTGAAACTATTTTCTATTGAAAACTATGCGCTTGACTCAAGGACTGAGAATCAAGAGTTTCAGCTGTTCCCTCCACCAAAGGCTCCTATTTCAGATGCCATTTGGCTCAAAATCTTGAAACTTGGGGGGAAATGGGGGGAAAGCCAGAGTCACCACTTTCTTCTTTCCATGGGTAAGCCCTCCCGTGTAATGAGCATGCCAGCAGTTCAGTGCTTTCCATGATTGCCTTTCACGTACATTTACTTGGCTCCCAAGTATCTTTTAGGCAGTTTTCTCTGCAGTTATATTGAATTACATTTAATTTGAAGAATATCAAAGCACAGCACTTTATATATTGGATGGATAGCAAAACAGATTTTATTTTTAATAAGACTTTATATGAGTGCCTAAGAATATTCATAAAAATCCTTTAATGCTTCCAGACATGGCTTAAAGTTATGCCTCTTGTACATTTTCTTTCCACCGGCTTTCAATTCATGCTAAGTCGATTTTAAAATGTTTTCAATGATAACTAAAGGTCATTCTCCCCGAGATTTTAAAGGCTCTCATGATGAAATGTTTCAAGATTAAAAATCAAAATTTTCATAAAACTTGAAATGTAACCCTGCTTTCCACACAGTCATTTTAAAAGACAATTCAAAACACACAGGATCTGAGTCCGCAGATCACATATACCTAACGAGAACATCTCTTCAGGTGATCGTGCAACCTCTGCTTAAAGATTCCCAGGGAGTGAAAGTTTACGAATCCATAATAGCATCGATTCTCCTCCTGGACAATACAAACACTACCAATTCATGCTTATTCAAAACCTACTGCAAACTTTGCATATTGTTTCTTGTGCCTCCTTGAGAAAGAGGATAAGTGAATCTGAGTTGTCATTGTAGTAGTGTTTCAAAGTTTCAAAGGCTTGGTTTCAACTATATTTTAAGAATAGTATCAAGCTTTCAAGGAAAAGGAAATACCAATTATTTCTTTATCCCATATATAGTCCCTCTTCATATTTCATAGAAAAAATGACTGGCAAAGGTGGACTGACCAACACCCCCAGGACAAGTCCCCCCCTACCCCTTAGGGGTCTTCTGCACAGAATTTATCACATGTAATGTGATAAATTACTCCTAGGCTGCCAGTTCCATGATATCAAGAGCTTCTTTCCTGCATGAACACATATCCTCAGTAGGGAGTCTGTATCAGCGTAAAAGATATCTTTTTCAAATAGGTGGTTAAATACATGGATATCTGGTGGCTTCATGAGCACACAATGACATGAATGTCTGAAGACATACCTAAGTCAACTCAGAATCTATCCTCCAGAAGAGAGTACCCTGAATTCATATCTCCGCTTGAAATTGCAATGCTTGAACAGCCTAGGATTTGTGTGTGTGTGTGTGTGTGTGTGTGTGTGTGTGTGCTTTCTTTTCAGGGATCAGTCCAGGGACACGCCCTGAGAGAGAGGGTCCTCCTAGCCATGCCTCCCAGCTTAGCCCCTATATTTAGCTAAGCTTCTCAAGGATAAAACACAATTCAGTCATCCCCGGGGTGATTTGGACTCTTAGGTGACTTGACAAGGGATGCCGAAGTTGCCAACAATGTGTGTTCTCAAGATGTGACTAAGTCAGAAATTCAGAAATTTCTTAGAAAAATTCTTAGAAAAACAAAGATGAAAACTATCTGGTGGATGACTTCTCAGAGTAAGGCTTGCTCTAACTCTACAAAAATGACCAAGGCTAGCAGACATCTACTTAGAATTGGGCGCAGTGAATACTTGTCCTGGAGGGTAATTTCATTTTGATGCATCTGAACACAGTCTCTAGGGGCAATTTGGGGCAGCGGTATGACAAAATGACTCCAAGAGGGGACACCCGGACCCCCAATGATCTTGGTTCATTGAAGGTGGTGGCAGGAGGTCCGAGTGGCAGGACTGTTGCCATAGTTAGAAAACTGGAGGGACTTGGGATGAACAATGATGAAGATGCAGAAAAGGGAAACAACCAAAGTCAACCAGAGAGTGTTGGTAGAGCAAACTGGGGGGGATGTGTGATCAGCTGAATATGAAATGCAGAGAATGAGGCGGTTGAGAGACATAGATATTATTAAGACCTGGAGCAGAAGCTATTTTATACTACCTAAGTGTTGAGGATTCATCAGAAAGTTAATATTTTTTTCCTAAAATGTCAAGAATTCACCTTGAGCAGGGCAATTTTAGTTGTTTCAGTTGATGGCTATGATGAACCATTTTAGCAATCATCTACTTTTATTTTTCAGTGGCACTAGCCAAATAAAATATCCAGTTGTTCCCAGTGACTTCATGAGCTACTCCGACTGGAAGGCAGCCAACCTACTTAGACCTCAGCTCAAATCCAACTTTCTACTCCTTGCTGGCAGTGGGTTACCCTAAATGAAACATCATGAGGCAACCTCCAACCTCCTTTATAGTGTCAGTCCCATAAAGTCTGCTTTGGAAAGTGTGTCAGCGTCACCTGGGAAGGAACTCTCCGCTTGAGAGCCAAAAACAGCAGAGGCAAGTCTCTGGGCTCAGGCAGATCTCATGCTTTGTGGAAGGTGAAGTAATCACAAGACCTCTTGGTCATGGGTTCTATGACAGGCAAAAGCAAAGACCGTGTGCAGCTGAAGAGCTGCAGCAACAGAACTGAGTTGCGGGACAGCTTGCAAAGAACATTCTCGAATATTCTGTTACCTTCTCTCTCTGCCTATTGGTGTTACTATACAGACACGGATGATGAGCATGCTTCTAAGATGTCTTCTCTTGTTTTAGACCTATGAAATATATGTGTGTATCATCTATATACACATATATGGATAGAGATAAATACATTTCTATATATGGGAGGCTTGTATATGCGAAGTATGCTGATATAACTTATAAGCAGCCATGTAGACAGTGCTAACACCATCTGTCTCTGGAAGGGTGGCTACAGACACCCCAGCAGTACACTCCACCCTGATTCTGCCTGTGTTAACCTTTCTAGAAGAGATATATTCTATTTTTGTCCTTGAAAAATCTATTCAAAATAAAACCGACAAGTGGAAAATGGAAACTTCTGTCCCACATGTTCTGAGACAGGGATAGGATGAGTCTAAGAAATACATTTCAGAAATGCTCTAGGCAAAGAAACTATGATCAGGTGAAACGAACTACCTGTTGATTTAAACCAACTACCTGTCTTAAGACACACACGTCTACCTGGGCACTGAAAGGGGGGTTGTTGTGAAAAAGAAAGGGCAGTTGGTGGTGTGAGAGTCTTCACCCACTGTCGCTAATCTCAGGTCTGTGTAATCGCCAGCTCCGTTCTCAGAAATCATACTGGCTTTAGGTGAGTGCCTGGGCAAGCCTTTCTCCAGAACTCCCAGAGTGAAACTCCCAGCTGTGGTATCGATTTCTTCCTTGACTTCTGTTCTTTCTCAAAACCCTTGAAAGTGATAAAGTGCAGCTCTACTGGGTTCCACTTCATGAACCGTGTAGCCCTGGGCTAGGCGGCTTCTAAACTGACCACCCTTAAGGGAACACACTGTTGTCTTTTCATAATGCTCCACAATCCACCCCTGGAGGGCCTGATCTGCAGCTAGAATCCCAGAGCAGACGGGGTCAGCACAGAAAGGACTGTGCTGAATCCAAGGCAGGAGAAGGTAAGCAGAGGGGGTGACTCTGCAGTTCTGTCTCAGCAGGTTTTGCAGCAAATGGTCTTTCTATGGCTATGCAGTTTTATGTCTTTTCAATTAAAGTTACGAGAGTTTCCGGAGCAGGCCCAGACCATTTGCTCCTGGTGGTTAAGAGAGGACAGTGTCTCCCTCAGCAAAGCTGGGGACTCCAGGAGCATCTGGTCTTGGCTCATTTGAAAGTCCACAGGTCACCTGCAGTGATGAGTTTAAAACATGTGCTGCAGGAGGCAGAGTGAACGCTGAAGCCATGAACTATGTAACTGTTTCGCTCAATTCTGTGTTCATTTCTGGAAAGTCCAGGTCCTGGGGGTGTTTGCTTTCTCAAAGAGAGTTTTGCCTTGGTCAAATATTGCTCCCCATCAATAATGGAGTCTGACTCTAATGCCTTTTTTCTTTTCTTTTTTTCATTTTTTCTCGGTCTGGAATGATTTCCAAATGTAACAGGACGCCTCCAGCCATCAGTACCTCATCTATTTTCATACCAGGGATTTACTTGTGACTTCAATTGGAGTTATTTGAATTGGCCTGTAGCCACCTAGTCCCTAAATTTTCTCTGGGCTGCTTTGAAGCATCCTGGAGAAATAGGAGATGGCAGTTGGTAAAAAAAAAAAAAAAAAAAAAAAAAAAAAATTTAAAATAATCCTTCATCCCAGCAATGGCAGCGGGGCGATGCGCGGCCGGGCCAAATGTTTGGCCCCATCGAGGAATGGGAGGCACCAGCCAAAGCCAGATTCCAGTCTGTTTGAAGGATTATATTTCTGTCATCACAACATCTCCTTGACAGTCCCACCAACTGCAAGATTCTCAGCAGCAGCCCCAGCACTTAAATTCTCCTGGAATCGATTTTTTTCCAGCTTCTGGAAACAATCTAAGAAGCCCCTCCTTTCCGCACTGGAAAACCCCAAAGCGAGTTGCATTTTGAAGGCCAATAGATGGGACGAGGTGCCTTGCAGCCCACCCAACCTCCCAACAGCCAGAAATAACGCTCCCAACAGGATTCTCATGACCACAAAGGAGAGACTTAGTCCCCATGCCCGGAGAGGCTGTTGCCGTGACAGACGGCATGTCATGTGTCAAAACGGTGATGTGTGATTGAAGTGTGACTCAGGTAGGCAGTGTGTCGCCAGTGGGCCTGTCTACGACATGCAGAGAAAGGACCGCTCGGGTCACGTGCGGAAAGACGCAGGTCCTTGGCCCGTGTCCAGAGCAAAGGGGGCGAAAGCCCAGGGGACGCACACTTCCGTCTGCAACAAAACCCTCGGTCACCCACTTTCACTCCGATGTGCACCCAAGTCAACGCTTTCCCCCAAAGGCAGAAGACTTTCCTCTACTGCTATTTCCACTATCATGGAATCCCAAGAGCAATGGATCTGTGGCAGCTTAGGGAAGTGCACTTCACTGGCAGACCAGACATTTCTGGCTGGGCTCCCACACAGTCGCACATGGAGAACTTTCTCAAAGTCAGGAGAGCGGAGACTAGAATATTCTGTGGCCCACGAAAATGGGGCCACGGTGCTGTCAGGTACCAGCTTGGACCTGACAAGCAGAAGGTGAGGCATCCGTCGGGAAGATCCAGACATCCTGGAAACTGGCAGTGGAACTCATAAAACAAGGCTTTGTCCTGGGGACAAGGCTGGCTTGGGGGTAATGCAAACCAAAAAACTGAGAAGGAAAATCTAAAGCGGGCTGCCTCTCACCCCCACACCCAAGAGTCTCTCCTCATTAGCCTCTGTGCCACATTCCAGTGCCATGCAAGACCATTTTCTTGCAGGCCTGTGTTAGTCTGACATATGTTGCTACTTTGGCGTTTGCTGTTTGATTTCATGTCGATTAGCCTGCTTTCTATTATTACTCAAAGCGGAGAAGCAAACGCTGTCATAGCACCCCACTTCCTGTGCCCACAGCTCCCACACATGTTTCTGCTCTGCAGTTTCAGCAGCGCTTAAAATGGAGTGGCTCTGCAAGCCAGCCGCGGACCTGCGTGGTGTGCCTGGCTCATCTCTCCTGCAGCAAAAGGCAAAGATGGCTACCCACAGGCAGTGTGGAGCTGTCAAAAGGCCCACGCTGAGCCAGTGTGGAGGAGGGGGGGGAGGGGGGGCGACAGGCAACAGCGCCGCCACCTGGGCTGCACCTGGGTCACCTCTCTGAGGCCCCTGTGAGCACAGACAACCTCCATGCCACCTCCTCATACCTCAGAGGCACAGCATACAAGTTGCCATTACCCACGTGGTGCTTCCCAGCTCCTAGAAAATCAAAAGGGACTGGGGGTGGGGGTGAGGGTGGGGGTGGGGGGAAGACATGCAAACCGTTCCTGAGCAGTCTTGGAGGATTCAGACTCAGGAAAGGAGGCGGTTTGACAGTTCGTTTTCTGCAGGCCAGCCGGAGGGTTGCAAAAGACCTCCGAAGGTCTTGCAGTCTTCAAAGGCTGGATGGACAGAAAATGGCATCATCTTTTTTGATTGGGTGGAACTGCGTGGTCCGGGGAAGGAGAAGATGAAGGCAGGAGGGGAAGGAGGGAGGGAGGGACGCCGTTTATATGAACATCCTTTGAATCTTTTAAAATAAATGATACAGGTGAACACAGAAGTTCATGCTACTTGCTGGAAGCAATAGGATCAACTTTTGTGGAACTCGCATTCCACACATCTCCAGGTATCCTGCTTTCTCCTCAGCGGGCTAGCCTGTTCTCTTGTACATCTTGGTAGCCCTTAATACGGGTGGCATGGTCTCAGATAGATTCCTTTAGGAGACAGACACGTGTATTCCGTCAGCATCTTCCAGGGGGCTGCCCCATGGCGGGCGGGCACAGGTGATATGCTTGCTTGGGTTTTCTTGACCCATCTACCAAGGTCAAACAGCAGTTTCCAGGTCCTCGTGGCCAAGGATCTTATAGTTCAGGCGGCTTTCGAGGTAAGCAGCTAGCTCCGGGTCCCCAGCTTGCTGTGCTCTGTCTTGAGGTGTCTTACCCTAGAGGGAACAGTGGGAAAGAAAGAGACACAGATACTTGGGATGAGATAAAATACAACCACAGAGAGGGAGCTATTCAGAGACGATTTCCAAATATGGACTTTTCCAGCTTTACTGTTATGGAGGCCACGAATCACTTGAAAGTCTATTATGGGATACAATGATTCTATTGAACAAGGGAGATAGGGAAGTTCACAAGACTATGCCTTATGACGTAGGACACCAGGGCTGGTGTCTGGGGAAGTGGAGGGGAACAGGGTTTGAGCAGGAAAAACTGTGCTTTGGAAAATTCTAGAAATTGGGTACTTTTGGAAAGAAGGGAGGAGGAATCTGAGTAACTAGGAAAGCGGGCATTTGGATATCTGGTTTAGGATTCTCTTTATTATGCTGGTTTCTGGGAGCAGAGATGGAGCAGAGGGGAGGGACACAGACCATCTAAAGAACTGCAACATCTTTAGTGAATTCTGGCCCTTGGGAGCTCATCTCCCCAAAAGTGAGCTGGAACTGACTCTAATAGTGACGGATGCTGCTGAAAAAAAAATCTTGGGAATGGAGACTAGCATAAAGAAGAAAATAAACTCACCAATAAGCCCGCTACGCTAAGATAACCACCCTTCCCTTTTCATAGAGTAACTATGTTGTCTTTGGATCACTACGATTTTTATCAAAGCACTACACTTACTTATTATAGAATGTAGTTTTTCACTTATATTTACAGTACACAAAATTTTCACTTACATGAAACATTTTATGTCGTTAATGATTACTTTAAACAAGCATATGATTTCTTGCAGGTTAAATTGCTCTATGTCTATGTGCATGTATCACACACACACACACACACACACACACACACACACACACACACTTGAAATGAAGCCAAAGAGAGAAATCTGCAATAAAAGCAGTGAGAGTTTTCATTCTTTCAGGGGCTTGTAGGTATTATTACTTAACATTCCCTGAAACTTCGAATTTTTGTTTGGTTGGATAGTTTTATCTATTTAAAAAAGTGATGTTAAGTTTGAAGAAAGGGGAGAGGTGTGATCATTGTACCAAAAGAAAATCTCCATCCATAGCTTTTCTTTCTTTTTTTTTTTGAAACTAGGTCTTGCTATGTTGCCCAGGGAAGTGTCGAACCCATGGACTCAAGTGGTCCCCAACCTCAGCCTCCCAGGTAGCTGGGATTACAGGCACCCACGACCACGCCCACCTACTTTTTCAAGACCAGGTCTCACTTATGTTGCCCAGGGTAGTCTTGAACCCGTGAACTCAAGTGATCCCTGGCCTCTTGCCTCTCAGCACTTGGATTACAGGCATGTACCACCATGCCCAGCTTCTACCCATAACTTTTACCAAAAGTCTTTACCAAAAAAGCCTATTTCTCAGCGATCACCGTGGACAGAGTCGACTTGAACTAAGCAGCTCCTCCTAAGTGGCAAGGGTGGGTGAGAGAGAGGATGAAAGGGAAACAACAGCAGCTCTGGACTCTACAGTTCTACTGATTTAGCTGGAACTTGACTTTCCATCACCAGCCCACAGTCCCTACAGTTCTTATGTAACTTGTTTACGAGATGATCCTATTTTCACTTCAGTATTGATGAGGCTGGAATTCCTGTTCCCAAAGTTTCAGCTCAGGTGGACATCAATGCTCTTTTTTAAGGAGTTGATCTCAACCCAAAGAAATTCTCAGGACACTGTTTCTCGCTCAAAAAATTTCAGCAGAAGATCTGGTCCTCATTATCATATTCAGCTGCCACCTACCTCAAATTCCAGAATGGAAAAATTAAAGAATCACAAAAAAAGTGGCTGGAGCACAACTTACGACCGCATTTGGTCAATCTGCAGAACGTAATGTGAAATGAAAACCTAAGTGATCGCAACCGCACATATGGTACAACTTTATATTTAAAAAAAAAAAAAAGACAGAGACAGAAGCACAGACATATCCAAACGGGAAGAGAGATCATGGAAATGTTAACAACACCGGGGTCCTAACAACTTTTGCTTGCTTGCTGGATTTTTCTGCTGGAAGTTTCTCTGCTCGAAAGCACTATCATTATGATCATGAAAATAACACAGCTCTCTGCATGGTGGGAAAAGCACCCAAATATGAAACACAACGGGAAGAAAGGTTATAGGATGCCGAGTCCATGAAACTCATTCAGAAACAAAAAACAGAGACAAGGTGCTGGCCCAGGGACCAGGATCCTAGGCTCCTGCCCAGTTTTATGATTGTTCTTCTAGTTCACGCTCATCCTCCCTTTGCTTTTATGAGCTGAGCTGAGGGCAAGACCAGCCTTTTGTGTGGCAAACAGGTGCAAATATCACCCGGGAAGACGGCCGTGTCCAGCGGTTAGTCATCTGCTACAGGAAATCAGACGGCTAATTGCTAGCTGGAAAGGGAGTGGATCCCTAGAATCCAGGTGTGGCTTAGTGGGCATGATGGCCTGGAGGCTTTGGGTGGCCAGGGCATCAGTGGGTAGCACTGTGCTGCCCTCCCCCTCCCTCTCTTCCTCTCCCCCTTTCTCTCTCCATGCAGTCTTAAGCTAATGCCACTGAGCACCACGCCTCCGTCTCCCCAGCCTCGCCGTGGGTGCGCTTGCACAGCAAACCACCAAAGGAGCAGCCAACAGCCAGTTCCGATAGTCTCTGCTGATGGTTCCTGACCCAGGCCCCCAGAGCTGCCCATGACTCACTGCTGTCTCATGCCCGATTCTTAAGGCACCCACAGCAGGACCCGGGGGACGGAACTTCCGCTGTGAGGGGAGAGCCACAGTCCTGGGTGCCAAGCAGACCCCGCGACCTTGTGGGAAAGCCGCCTTTGTGACAGCGCTGCGCCCTCCCGCGGCTGGCAGGGTATGGTCACCCGGTGGCACCTGCTCTGCGGAAAGACACGGAGCTGGCCGCAGCAGAGCTGCCGTGGGCTCTGGGCTGAGCTGCTGCTCCTCTGGTTCCGGTTCCTGCATCTCCCAAAAGGAGCCGTTTCCAACCTTCTGGGTTAACTTTTCGGGGAAAATGGCAGAAAACAAAATACTAAAGTCACAGTGCCAGAGTTAAGACTGAGCCCAGATCCTGGGGGGCTGGGGGGCCACTTCTGCACCCCCGGAAACCTCCATGTCAGTGATGCTGCGCAAAGCAGCTGAAGGGGGCAATCCCAACGGCTGATGTCTTTGAACATGGGGGGGGGGGCTGCCAGCTCCTGAGGCCTGTCTCTCACCTCCCTTCAGCTCAGCTGCTGCCCCCCCCCAAACCTGCAAGCTCGGTGGTTCACAGCGCCCTGGAGGCACCCCCCCACCCCCACCCCCACCCCCCCTTTGAACTTATACGTTTAAAATGCAGCTTCTCCCAAAAGAAGCACTTTATTTTTTCCTCCTTTTTCCAGAGCCCCGGGCACTTCCAAAGCACCGAGAGGGCGCCTAGCTGTGGGCACCGCGGAGGAGGCCATGGCGGAGGAGGCCATGACGTGGCCATCTTGCTCGAGGGCGGATGCCTGCGCTCGCTCCTGAGGTTACCTTGGAGTCCGTCTTTCTCAGCGACGCTCCCGCGTCCACCAGGAGCTGGCACACGGCCCGGTTCCGCTGGCAGGCAGCCTTGTGCAGCGCCGTCTCGCCCCTAAATCAGAGACGAAATGGGAAACCACCCATAGCGGGGGCTGGGGGCGGGGCTGGGCGTGGGGTGCAGGCAGCAGGCAGGTGGGGAGAGGAGCCTGCAGCCTCGGCCGAGCCTCTCGCCGATCAGGGCAGAGGGGAGGCTGTTGGCACGCGGGGACGTGGGCGAGGGGCGTCTAGAAAGGCCTTGAGTTACGTATTCACTCAACGGAGCGCCTGACACTCTTGCCTACACCGCGCGGACGACACTGTGGGAAGCGTCACCGTCCGCACTACTAACGCTGGACTCGGGTTACGTTCAGCGGCACCGAACACGGCCGGGTGTGGCCGGGCAGGTCTGGCCGCTGGGGGCCAGTCTGTCCACGGGCGCATCTGGCTGGACCATGCGGGGTTCTAGGTGAAACACGCCAGGAGCAGCAGAGGCAGTCACTGGGTACCCCCCTCCGCCCCCAGCACCCCACAGCCGGTGCTCAGCAGACCACTCCCTGGCCTGATGGGGGAATGGCTCCTGGGCACCGGACCTAAAAGAAGCAGGCCATGCTCCCACTCTGCGTTACCCCCAGATTCCTTGACAGAGGATTTGCAGGAGCCAGCGCTGCCCCCACCAAGGCCAGCCCCTCAGCCAGCCGGCCAGAGAAAGTGGCCATTGTCCCTTCTCCAACAGCCAGTTCAGGGAGCAAGAAATCCCCATTCCTGTCCAAAGTGGAAAAGAGGCTTCGCACCAAAGCCTTTCCTAGACAGTCAAATGCGGTTCTCGGAGAAGGGAACTGGGGGTCACCGCCCCGCCAGCAGGATGTGCAGAAGGTGGGTGAGCTCTGCAGAGTGATGGGCGTTTCTCCCACGCCTAGCAACTCACAGTGATGCCCCTTCCTCCA
>PVHY01016847.1:0-32811 GCA_004024945.1 Uropsilus gracilis
CCCCCCCCCCCTTCCATCTACGTTTTCTAAAAGGATAAAGTTAATAGATGTTTTTGAGCTATCTGAAAGCTAGCAGCCTAACTGCACTTTTAATTTCCAATTGCAGGACTTGATTTCAATTCCAAGAGAAAGTTACCATGGTGTCCTGGGTAATGCCATGACAGATACTCTCAGAGATTCCAGAAAATGATTAAGTGAAAATTGAAAAACATTCAATAGATCATTCTCTGGCTTGTATCCCAAGGAAGAACACTATCAAACTTTGGCAAGTACCTTTAATTTAGCAGGTAAAGCCTCAGTGTAAACAACTGACATTTCCCCTGTTAAGAATCATATTAAACACAATCTGAAATGTTATTTATTATAAAAGAAATAAGATTTTGTGTTTTTTTCTGATTGACTTTTCTCAGGAACATTCCAAGTGAAATGAATTTGATGTACTGCAATTTTCAGTATTACTGTCACAGGCTCCTAAATTATCTACCACAGTGTATAAAATAAAGACCATACAGAAGAAATTCTTTGAAATAACCCAAAAAATAAATGGAAATACCCCTGGATACTAGGTTTATGAAATGGACATATGTATTTTCTTAAATGCCCATTCTCATCGGAAGGTGTGGTTATTCTGCTGTTTGTAATGACCCAGAAGTAGACTGAATTGTCCATTCAACAAATATACTACTAGCAACATACTACTATACAACAAAATATACTACTATACAACAAATATACTACTAAATCAGAAGTTTCCTGATGTTAAGTGCAAGTCACCGTAGAATTCACTTAAAATTTATAACTTCATAGTTGAATTACCTCTTGTTCATCTCTATGAATTGCTGTGAATTCTATACTATTTCAGGTTTGTGTCTATTCCAACGGCTCTTCTTGACTTGTCTTCTCTGAAATGAGTTCAGATTAGGTGACACTCTTGCTCTGTAGTTAATACTTGACAGAGGGGTGTCCAGGGTGCACTCCCCCCACTCCATGCTGCACTCTCAGAGATCCCAGCAACAGCTACACAACACCTTCTTGGGGACCCAGCACCAGCCCCACAAGCTCCTTGTCTTATTCCCTATGTCTTCCTTTTTTTTCATTCCTCCACTGGGCTGAGAAATTTTATTGCAGTTAATTAATCTCTGGGCTACCTATTATGTGTTTACTCAACTCCTACATTAAATCCCCTCTACTGAAAATGCTTCATTTTTATTTCTGAGCATTATACATATAAAGAGATCAAATAATTGTCAGAGTATTATTTCAGCAGAGGAAGGTTTTTATTTTCTAGACTCCATCACTTGACTTCAAATAGTGTAAGGATCCTGGGGTTTTGGTAACGTAAACATGGAATAATTTTCATAATCTAAAAAAATAGAGCCAGTAAAATCAGAGATTTAGAATGGAAGAAGGAAGAACCAGCAAACTCAACATTGGATTTAACAATGGTTTAGATTAATTATTAACAAACTTATACTTGAAACCAGAGTATAAAATAAATCCTAGAAACTTCTAAAATTACTAGAAACTCTTCATAGTCTATAGATCTCATTAATGTTTTCCTCTCTCCCTTCAAAACAGCCAGGAGAAAAATCACAGAGTAGTGAAACCCAACCTGGATAAATGAGGTCATCTACATAGTCCTTTAACCATTAAAGAAATTAAATTTATAATGTAAATGTTCCTCCAAAAGGATCTACAGTCCCAAATGAATTCACTGGATGATACTACCAAATTAAAAATTTAAAAATTAGCATCAGTTTTACATAGTCTCTTCCAGAACACAGAAGAGGAGGGAACATGTCCCAACTTGTTTTATATAGCTGGTTTTACTCTGATACCAAATCCAGACATATAATACAAAAAAGGGACAACTACAGACTAATATCCTTTAAGAACTGAGATGCAAAAATCCTCATATTAACAAAGTGAATCCAGCATGAATATACTGTGACCAAGTGCGATTTACTCCATACATATAAAATTGATTACAAAAAGATGAATGTAGCCCACCACACAAACAAGCTACAGATGAAAAGCTACATGCTACTATCAAGTAATACAGAAAAAAACATTTGACAAAACCCAAGCCCATTTAAATACCTAGGGGAGTTCTCACTTAGGGACCTGATAGTATTGACTGCATTTTAGGGTGGCTTACCCCATCCTTGATACTCCCAGCGTAAGAAGAATGCTTTTCAAATGCCACTGGGAAAGTAAAGGGTAAGATTTTAAAAGAAGCACATGAACAGAAGTAGAATATATCAAACAGTGTATGGTCTCATAACTTTTCAAACCACAATTTAATGGTGGGGAAATTATGGTGACCCCACCTCTGGGGAGAAATCCTATATTGTGAAAAAATAAGGATTTTTTTTTTTAAATACAAACTTGTTTTTTCTTCCCTTCTTTCCCTGGTACATTTCTCTGCAAAGGGGCCAAGAATCCCACTGTCTTTCTCTAGGAATCACCAGTGGCTGTACGCAAGTCCCAGGAACTGGAGGGCCTTCAAGGCCTCCCTTGCTATTCAGTTCAATGGGGTTCAGGTCCATGTCCTTTCCACACCACCCCACTTTCTGGTCAAACCAAGGAGACCCCTAAATTTCTCTGTAGATTTTCTGACAGCAAGATTCTAGCATTTGTAGGTGACAGCTTCTCTGTGTTCAAGATCAATGCCAATGCCTGAGATGTGAGCTATGGGGAAGTGCTCCAGAGGCAGCTCTCAGGTGGTGCAGTGGGTAAGTGTTGCTATGGTGACACAGTGCACCCAGCCAGTACCGGAGTCTTTCCCAACTTGGGCATCCTGCATCAAAATGAGCAGGCCACAGAGGGCGCAAAGGAAGTGAATCCTGGGACTGCTGGATGCTCACTTGATGAATGGGTGACACTGGCTGATAGCAGAGTTGTCTGCACTCTGAATGACCCTGCAAACAGTCCTGGATCCTTCTCTCCTCCAGGCAATCCTCAGTGCCAACTGCTGGCTCCTCACCTGCGTTAGCCAGCCCTAGTCGGGGCTATCTTGGAGGAGGTGAAACTGTGAGAAGATGGCCCATTTTGATGTTAAAAAGCTTGTAGAGAGTCTAAGACACCGCATGGATAGGGAAGTCTTCTCAGAAGGTAAAGCAGAAGTCCCAGGCTAAGGGGAAAGAGGAGAAAAAGAGGAGGAAATGGGCAAATGTGAGTAGACACTGGTTGTGGGACCAAGGCCCAGGATCCCTTTGCTAATCTGCGTAAGAGCACCTTTGAGCTGGGTGAGTGTAATTGCAAGTTCTCCAACAAGGACACGCTCTCTGCTCTGCAGTGCTGCCTTACTTCAGAGAGCACCGTGATAAGAGTGACTGAACCCTGTGGACTCCAAGTACCGCTACCTGGAAGAGTTCACCCAGACCTTCCTGAGTTGCAGCCTCATCACTAGAATGTTCCAGCGACTGAGCAAGCTGAGCAAGAATGCCTTTGCCATGCCTTTCTCTTTGGAAACATTTCTGGAGTCTGGCTCTTCTGAGGGTCAAGAGCTTGCCTTTCCACTGAGGCCAGGCAGACAGGGGTCTACAAGTTATATGTATGGCGGAAACTGATTCCTGGCAGCAAGAAACCCAGATGCTGGCTGGAGATTACATCTTCTGGGAAGGATTCTTCTAGTGTGTAGAAAAGTCAATCAAGGTAAGACCTTCAAGTGAACAGCTCTTGCTGTCACGTAGTTGCCTGCACCTGTATTTCAGGTAGGTGGGGGCCACTCAAGGGAATTGAACTTAACATTTTTTTTCTTATAGAGCAAACAGTATTTTTCTCAATATATGTAATGTAGCTGGAGGTTCATAATTACTTCCATGGTAGCATTTTACTGGACGAACTTAATAAGCACCATAACATTTCTGTTTCCAAGATCCATCATTATGTATTAACATTTGAATGAATACATTCATTATATAGCCAGAATAGCAATTTCCAGATCCAGTGCTAATGTACTTCCTGGCTGAAGCTGAAACTCTTGAGAGCAATTAACTAATTCATAAATTAATATTGTTTAGACATCACTCTCTAGAACTAAATGGGATAATGTATGTAAAACGCTTAGCACATTTCCTGCCATATAGTAAGCACTCAATAAATGATAACCATTAGTATTGTTATTATAAATGAATGATGCCTTGAGGATTTCTATGATTACTGCCACATGTTGCCAATAATTTCAAATGTAAAGCACTTTCAAGCCAGCCTCAAATCCATCTCTCACCCCCATGAATAGAAACATTCATGCTTCCCTAAGTCCAATAACTACTCTAAAAGTTCGAAGTAGAATTAAAAGATTTACTAATAGTTTTTCACTGTAGTGTACCTCAACCACATATAGGTTCATGTCAGTGCAAAGAAATACTATCAATTATCATTTCCACTTAAGTCCTTGCTACAGAAAAACTGTGTCAGCTGGGTACTCTGGGAAGCAGTAGCTGAGAAAAAAAAATCAGGCAAAATATTTATAGGGGGAGGGGAACCACACTAGATATTAGAGGGGGCATGGGAAAAAAAGCATTTTTGGGCAGTGAAGGCCTCAGTTTACAGCTCTGACAGTCTTGGCCAACACAGTGAGGACTCAGGAGCAAAGATCCCATGAAAAACTTCCTCTTCCCTCGTCCCACATTTGTCATCTCCCCAAGTTGGAGCAGAGCCTAAAGGCACCAACAGATGGCGCCCGTCAGCCAATTGCGCTTAGGTTTGTTTGGTTTTGTTTCTGTTATTTTTAGGTGAGATGGGAGCAGCACAGTTCCAAGACCTCCTCTAAAGAAATACCGAAGACTTAGAGAAGACACCTGTTTGCCCTTTTCCCCTCTGTCTGTGACTGAGGGGAGTCGTTGAGACCCATCTGGAGTCCTTGGAGAAGAGTGGCTCTAAATTCACGCAGCTGTGCCCACCCATCACCTACACTGGTATTACAATAACCCATTTCTTCTACTTTTCTGAAAGGAAAGTTTCTTTATCTGGTTTGGGTGAGAGGCCGGCAACCAGTCTTAGAACTTCTGGAACTCCTTCTAGGTGCAACGGCTTTGATAACCTCCAGCACTTCTAAGTGGGTCTGGCTCAGCAGTGCTGCCCGGTAAAGGGACCCGGACCAGGTTGGAGTGGCCGTTGGCACATTCTTGAAGCAGTGCCGGGTCTGTGGCGCTGCTTCTCCGACAGGCTGCGGTGGGGCGGCCTGGGCGGAGGAATATCCTCTCTTCTTCAGCTCCGTCACCATGCAACCGGGCCCGCCCTAGGCTGAGGACACTGCCAGGATTGAGACATTCCTCTTTGGACGTCTTGCAGCCTGGATCATTGTCTAGTAGGGTCGGGGCTTCATGCTCATTTCTGCACGCAGGACCCTCTTATTTTGAAATCGCTGGGCTGTTTTTAGTAAGCACATTCAGTCTTGAATGTCAACCATCCACCCAGTCACCTGAAAGAAGAATAACCCATTTCTAGTTCAGAAACATTTAGAACAATGTTTTAGAAAAAGGCATAAAAATTAAGGTGATGGATAGACAGAATGTTATCAGTTTTCTTCTGTTAATTTTTTACTAAGTTTGGTGCCTCAGACCTGTTTATATTTCATACCTGTTTATAAACTTTGTTACATAACAGTGATAGGATGGATTCTTTCTTGACTGTAATTTTGAAAATGTGGTTTTATAACACACAGAACAGTAATTTTCTGTTAGAAAAATACTGCTGATTTGTTGGTATAATTAGGCAGAGTTGGTATTTTTTTCTGAAAATGCTCAATAGGCTGAAAACAGCAGCACTGTTTGCATTGTTCAGTCATTAGGACAAAATTTAGAATGTCTTGATCATATTAAAAGGAAATAATAAAAGCAGGGTAGTGTATCCCTAGAACTCACTAGTATTTTATGCAAAGGCATCTTTAGGCTAATTCTATGAACACTTTTTAAAATAAAAAAAATCAATTATGCAGAAGAATCACATCATTATCCATCCTTTATCCATTATCCACACTCAACTGGCTAAGTAAATGAAAAGTTATTAAGTGACAATATTATGAAGTAGGACTATGCTATTCTGTGTTAACCATCTTTCTAACATTAACAAGTCTATCTTGTAAATCTCACTTTGCTCTGTGTGTATTAATTCATTTATTTAACAAACGTGTAGGAGGTTTACAATGTAAGAACCACTGTGGGTGTACAGCTATAGACAAGTGCTTTACAGAAAAAAAACACACTGACCAAGTCTTACCACCCTGGAGAGGGCATCACTCGTTGTGGGAAACAGTTACTCTGCAACTAGTGTTTCCAGCAGCTGTGAATTCTTCCTCTGGAAGGAATCTGAGCAAAGCTCCACAATATTGACTAGAAATAATGTAGGTATTTTCCCTTCCTTATTTCAATAATTTCTGTTTCAAGTCCCATTTTACTGTGACTTTCACCATTTCTGTGCTATTCTTAGGATTAGGGGAACTTACTCCACTGCCCTGCAAGTTGCACTGGGAAGACAAGGGAGTTGGGGCTTGTTCTGGGTGACCCACATATCTTTTACACACCTTCTTACATGTTGCTCCTTCTGGGCATGAGAAAACCTTTCATCTTCATCTCTTTCCCAGAGGAAGTCCACATTCTGATCTGTTCTTGGATTGCCAAATGTACACTGCTCCCATTCTCCAGCCTGAACCAATTTATGTAGTTTGACAGACCAGAGGTGGAGGTGAAGAGAACCAGCAGATGCAATCAGAAGGAGAAAAACCAACTTTGAGTCCAGATAAGAAAACTTTCCCCGTCTAAGTATTGTGACCAGCGTAATGTTTTTAATGTCCAAAGGCATGACCTTACACATTGTAAAAAGCCTTTTGTTTGCTTTTCTGCTGTAACACAACCTTTTCCCAAGGTGATGAATACACTGACTAAATGAAGGGTAAAGGGTAAAGAAATTAAAAAAAAAATAAATCTTAAGTAATATCTCAGACTATTATCTTGCCACAATTACTTCCAAGGATCTGAACTTGACAGGAGGATGAGATCCACGATATTTTGTAATAGTTTTTGATGGCTTCAAGGGAAGGAAAAAAGGTGAGATGATCAAAGTCAGAGAAAAGTCTCCATTTTTTTTTAAATAGGAAGAAAGATGTTATAAACTTGAAACCAACAATAATCATGTCCCACATGGGAAACATTCCAGACAAAATTTCTTTTTTTCAAAGTTTGTCATGGTCAGACAAAGGACTTGCTATAAGGCATCTGAACTCCAGCAAATAATCTGAGTGTCTCCTGATACTATCACTATAAATAAGATGCAAAAATGGAGACCAGGAAACAGAGGGATGGTGGATTTGAATCATACCCTCAGAGAGAGCAAGAGAGTAACCAAATTCAAGTGACTGACAGAGAGGTGATTATGGGAGTGATGGCACATGAGGAAGGTTGATAGAGTGTGGACTTGTAGCGTGAGGGAGAGAAGTCCTCGGTCCCAGGACGCCACAGCAACAGGAGCAGGAGCTCAACTCTAGTCAAAAGGTGGGTTAATTCTGTGGGACTCAAAGGGAGAGGAAAAATATAGGGCAAACTTCTCATCATTAGAATTTGCTTCAAAAGCAAAGAAAAAACACAAAAAAGCACCAGCATAATTGTATCAGCGAAATTAATTCAGTTACTAGGTTACAGACAGTCTGTACTGACTAAAGAGAAACTGGGAGACTTAGATGACTTCTAAGACCTCCTGCAGTTCAGAGCAGCAAGGATTCTGCTCTTAGCAAATGTGAGTGTGAAATCAAAACCAAGTGAATTGTCATTTTTTAAATAAATGTTTATCATTTGCAGAAAAACTAGTGATTCAGAAAGTTTTATAAAAGCCTGTTGATACAATCAGAGTCCATTTTATGACTCAAAACTGGTAATATTAATGGAAGCACTAATGAAAGTTATGATATGTAGTAATGAAACACCTAAACATGGTCTCATAAATCAATGTTCCAACAGGATAAGGCAGACCATTTTTCCTTTGTGATTTAATGCAGAGTAGGTCTTACACTAAACTTAGCTTTCTGCAGGAGATCTATGAACGTCAGTGAGTGCGAAGGATTATAGTCAAACTATGCTGTTTTGAAGATAAAAGACCAGTGAGCAGATAGCTATGAAAAAGAGGGACATTCTGGGTTTGCTGTCCCATTTGATAGCATAGGAGCTCAAGACTCATTCATGTCTACTCCTAACTTAAGACTCATCAGGGAGATTTCTTTTTAAAATTTATTTTACTTTCTTACACCATTGTTTGCTTTTGTACAATGTTTCATTTCTCCCCTCAGGTGCCATCCCTGTTGTTCTAGCACCATTGCACCATAGCACCATCACACCATAGCACCATAGCATGTGGATCATCACCTTTGTGCTCTTCCCTGCTGACCCCTCCCCTGCCCTGTGGTCAGTTTGCTAGTTTTGTCTTTCTCCTGACCAGTTTCCTCATCTTCCACCTATTCAGGAAACCACCTGGCATTTTTCTCTTTTTCATTCTAACTTATTCCATGGAGTGTAGTTTCTTCCGGCTCCAATCACATAGCTACAAATGGCGTGAGGTTTTGTTAAGCTGCCACCGGCACACAGACTCTCAGAAAAGACAGGCAAGAGGAAAGTTTATTGAAAGCCCAGCTGAGGACTGGTGACCACAGAAACCCATCGGGCTAGGCATTGCCTAAACAATCAATTTAGAGTCTTTGCAAAGCTCAAAAAATACATACTTGCATTTCAAGCCTATAAAGAGACTTTCTCACCTTGAACAAACTGTTTCTTTCCCAATTAGGGAGGGTCTCTAATTTGTGACTTTCCCACATACAACCAGGACTGGCCTTGAGCTAGATGGTCTCAACACTGTTCTGCCAGAACCTTCCTGACCTTGAGATGATGGATGTCAGGCTAGTTCCCAAGCCTGGCAGGCCTTAGAGTTATTATTGTTATTATTATTATTATTATTATTATTATTGCTGATTTGCAGTAGTACATACACCACAAATTCTGGATCCATTCATCTTTTGGGGCATGCCGTCAGCAGCTGGACTTTCTCCCTTTTGGCAATACCAAGATTTCCGGCCAAAGTTAGAAAAGGAATTAAACTTCACTTGTTATGATGACAGCTTTTTGCAGCCTCTCTACTTATCCCTGCCTTCTGATGTCAGAGTCATCTGTTTAACCAGGAAGAACTCCCACACTGGATGCAGCTGTCAGTCATAACCCACATGGGCCTTGCCACTGCGTGTTACTGAGGTGAGCAAAGTCCCCATCTACTTTGTGATGGTTAATTTAACATGCCAACTTGATGCCTACATAGCTGATCAAACATCGTTTCTCCTGTGTCTGTGTCTTTGGAAGAGACTGGCAGGCCCACATCAGTGCAGGTGGGCATCCTCCAAAATGTGAAGGGTTCAAATATCTCAAAGATGTAGAAAAGGGTAAAATTGCTCTCTGAGCTGAGACAGTCATCTTCTGCCCATAGACACCAGTGTTCCTTGTTTTTGGACTTTTGTACCCAGACAGGGACTTAGATAATTTGTACCCCAATACTCAGGACTTTGGAGTTGGATAGAATTATACCACCAACTCTACTATTTTTTAGTGTGCAGATGGTAGCTCACAGGACTTCTAGCCTCCCTTACTGCACAATCAATTCCTATAATAAATATTCTCATACTCATGCCTCTTGCTTATTGTGTGTCTCCTAACACGCAACAAGATGGTGACTTGAATAGTGATAACCTCCATCTACCCCAAACCAGTCCAGAATCCCTTTTCAGAGATTATTACAACACTAAGAGGAGATTTAGGGGGAACTTGTCTCCTGAGATCCTGGGGATTTATTGTCCTTATCACCATAAGAGAGGACCCTACAGGAGTAAACTAGCACAGAGAAAAGAAGAGATGAGAAATGGCAGGAGACAGGTCTGAGAACAGCCTCTGAGACCCTGAATCCATCTATGGCTGAATCCATCTGAAACCCTGGATTTTCAGATTCATGAGACAATGAGTTCTTACCTGCTTAAACTGGTTTGACCCCAGTTTTCTCCATTGCAACCCAAAAGATCCTAATTAATAATCCATGGTAGCTTGCTTTTACATTACTGATTTATTCTGGCCTGGCATATTTTCTGATAATTATTTTCAAAGAACTAGTAACTTTTTCACTGATAACTTTCAGAAAACTAAGATTTAGTTGCTGATTTCATTTACTATGTACTGTTCAGGTACACAGGTTAAGAGGGCATAATGTTGAACACCAAAGCTGTCCTGGGATTTGAGCTTCTTTTCCAAGTTAAAAAGAGCTGTTATCGTAACATTGGATTTTCAAAACAAATGACTGTCTACACATGCTCTCCTTGAGATGTGGCTCTGCACCCTCACCTCCCAAGCAGTGGTCTCTAGGTAATCCGTCCCTGGATTAGATGCGGCCTGAGGCAGCCTGGATCACTGGGGTCAGAGGAGACTTGAGCTTCGGGCTGGATTATGAGACGGTGCAGCTTCTGCCAAGGTTTCAGGACCCTTGCCTTTGGGATCCAGCTTCTGTGCTATAAACTCACACCAGTCCCCATGGAAGTGGCACTTATAAAGCGGACTGAGGGCCGCCACTGACATCAACTTCCAGGCACATGAGCAGACAAGCCTTTATAACACCCCGCTCCCAGGGCCTGAAATCTTTCAGCTGAGGCCCCAGACAGAACCACAGTGCTTCAGACTATGCCCTATCTGAATTCCTGACCTTTCAAAGCCATGAGAGACCATAAAAGATTGTTGCTATTTTAAGTCACCAAACAACTAATACGTTCATCTTAGTCAAGATGATATATATTTTGCTGAAAGAGAAAACATGGAGGTATAAATATATGGTTAAAAACCCATTTTCTCAGAAAATGTAAGTAGTGGCAGAATCATTTGTGAGGTTTACGATTGCATGGTCTTTAGCGCCTTCTTAGAAGTGAAAACATATAATCTCCAAATGACTCTTCAACCTTTGGATGCAATTCAACCCAGAAAAATGGTGAAAGCAAATGCTTCAGTATTAGATTTGCATCTACAAATTTGGAGCTCAGGTTTTGGAAATTGAGTCAGTATTGGTTGGCTACAATAGCAGAGATGGTGTTCCTCAAGTCAATTCCATTTTATTCATGGGCACGTAGCCGAACCTTGTTTCTTAGCCTCTCCTGAAATTAGATGGGGGTAATTGAGTTCTGATCAATGAACCAGGAGTGGAACCAAAGTGTTGAAGCAGTTGAGAGCAAAGCTGCCTTCTCTGTAATCTGTCACCCTTATGTGCGTGCTGGGGCAGCCAGGAATTGAAGAGTATGGCACCCCTGAAAGACTGTGTGGAAACTCAGTTACCTGACTTCTCCCAACTTAGCTTTGGCCTGTCTGATGAGAGAGAAACAAGCATTTATTGTGCTAAGCTACTGAGATTTGACTTCTGACAGCAGTTAGTATCAACGAACATGACCAGTACG
This sequence comes from Uropsilus gracilis, assembly GCA_004024945.1. Classification (NCBI taxonomy): domain Eukaryota; kingdom Metazoa; phylum Chordata; class Mammalia; order Eulipotyphla; family Talpidae; genus Uropsilus; species Uropsilus gracilis. Next base: position 11,462 of record PVHY01016847.1, read on the forward strand.
TTAATCCTTGATATAATTGCTTGCTCCTAAAATGAGGATTCATGTAAGTATTGGGGTCATTTCTTCTCTCCTCAGTACACCCCACCAGTTAGTCAACTATCTTGTGAATTTTTCTTTTAAATAAACCGTTTTTAACCTTTAGTGCGTTAAGGCAGTTGAGCTTTTGTTTGGATTCCTGACAAATCTGGTTGTTGTCCAACTTCCCCAGCAGGCTGAGTGATGCTTCTGAATCTAATATCATGCTTCCTTTTGCACAACAGTAACTTTCGCCCTCCCACCTCATCTACTACTACACCCTGCCATGCCTCCACGTGCCTGGACCACATTCCTCTCATGCTCTGGTTTCTGTAGGACTGCAACTGGGTCACTCAGAGTTCTGCTTAAATATCCCCTTATTCAGTAGTTTGAACTGCTTCTCTAGTCTAGCCTAGTCAGGTGACCTCTGCTGTGAGCACCCACAGTACTTTTTACCTTAAAGAAGCATTTCTCACAACTTTAAAAAAATTGCCTAATTGTCTGGTTCTCCTTTTTGGCTTGTAATTGCTATCAGAGCTCATGGGTTCTGCATATGCCTATCTATCTCACACTTAGAACAATACCTAGCATTTAGTTGCACACACACACACACACACACACACACTAACACCCCAACATGAATGAATCAATGACAAAAAGACAAAACACAAAACACACCAGAAAAAGAAAAAAAAAATGACCCATGAAGATCCTCCTCCAATGCAAGTTGTAGTTACTGATGTCTAAAGTTAGCAAGGTTGTGGCAGGTGAAAACATTTCCTGAAAATTTCCAAATCTCGGTCAAGTATTTGACACTCTTCAGTTTCAATACTGGATTTGATTAAACTGCTAAGGCTCCATTTGCTGAAATGTAAAATTTTTGCCTAAGTCAGAGCTGTGTAAATTTCAGTTTGTTTGTTTTAGAGGTAGGGTAATAATTGGTTATAATGACAATGAATGAAAATAAATTTGCATGAATGAAAATAAATTTCTACCAGCATCGTTATTGTCAGTATTCAAAGGTTTGCAGAAGAGAGGAACTCAGTAAAGATGAGCTAATACTTTTGTTGACACTAATGGGTACTAACTTCATTATTTTGTAGGCAGAGTTTGAAATTGAAGTGTCATTGTTATTTTCATGGATATCATCAATTATGTAAAAAATAATAAGAAAATCCCAAAAATGGTAAATTGAATTACAAAGCAAAGTTGTAGTAAAATACAGGTATCCAATCACTTTTTTTTTTTTTTTGCAATGCTGAACATTTTTTAATTTATGAAAGATTTTTAGGATCAGTTTTTAATACAGAAAAAAGAATTTCAAAAAAGCCCACAAGTCCATTCTAGCAAATTCTAAAAGAGAAAGAGATGACAGGGAATCAGAAAAAGCTTCAAAGTTGCCATAGGAATCAAATCCTAGCCCAGACACATGATAATGCAAATCATTTTGGGTGCAGAAAAATAACGACACACTTAACTGAGAAGCTTGTCCAAAAGATAAGCAGGTCTAGTGTTTAGACCTGCACCCAGAGACACTACCAAACCTGTGAACTGTCACTGGCTCAGTTCTTTTGGCCTCTTTGTTCCCCAATTCTTAGAGTTTCGATTCAAAATTCAGATATTTTCTGCAATACAGGCTTCACAGGCCATCATGTTCTTTAGAGAAAAACTGGAGAATAACATAAAATAGCCTGTTGTACAAAAGTCATAGCAGGTAGTGGAGTTCATAGAAGCCAGGTGACTTATAAACATGCTTATAAATAATCAACTCTAAGCATGCTTGTGTTTAAAACCATCACTGGCATAAAAGAACCAACAGAAGACCAAACTTTACTTCTATTATAAATAGATAATACATTTGTATAGATAAATACATTTGTAAATAAAATATGCAGAGCATCAAGAAAACCCCGAGATTAGAAAATGCAGGTATCACCAGGTCATATTCTGTTTTTCCCTCCTTTGAGCATCTGGTTCCAGGACTGAGTCAACCACTTTCTCTTCTTTATGACCTATTATTATTACTTATATTTGCAGCAGTCCTAACTCTTTCCCTCTTTCACTTTCACTTTACCCTTCCTCTCATTGGTACTAAAGCAATATCTGGTATCTGTATGTTAAACTCATATATTAATCGGATTATACAGCATGTCTCAAAAGCAGAAGTTTCTCAGCTTTTTACTAAATTCTAGGGCTTTAAGTTCTGTCCATATTTTCTGGTTCTGGCTCATTATTTCTGATTATAGCAGAGTATTCCATAATATGTCTGCACTACATTTTAATTCTCCATTTCCACTATGATCAATTTTTGTCACTTCTAAATCTCTGCTGTTTCAAATGTTGTGATACACATCTTTGTGCATACATTTTTTTGATGAGCTATGTTGAGATTTTTGTAGGGGATGGATTGATTATACTTGGTATACACATGCTTAATTTTACAAGATTGTTCTCCAGAATAGACATATGCATCTACCCAAATCTCATCTATAAATGAATGTTGCTTTTCCCCACATCCTCACCAGAATTTGGTGTCATGTAATTTTCTAACTTTTAGCAATAGTATATTATGATTTTAATTTGAATTTTTCCAATTACTTGTGGCTTTGGATATATCTGTGTAATTCCTAGCTGTTTGGTTTTTTTGTTGTGTCAATCTATTGCTACTTTCCTATTGTGCAGTCTTGTATTTTTCTTGATTTACCAGAATTCTATGATTCTGTACTATTCAATAAGCCACTTATGGCTACTTAAAGTTATTAAAATGAAAAATTTAGTTCTCAGATAAACTAGCCCCATTTCAAGTGTTCAGTAGCCCAGTGTCAGCAGTGGAGAGCACAATTTCCAACATTACAGAAAGTTATACTGCACAGCCCTCTTAAATATTAAGCCCTTGTCAATTTTTTATATTGCAAATATCTTCTCCCAAAAGATCAGTTTTATTTTCCTTCATAAATTTATAAATTCCTTCATAAATTGTATTTCTATTAATTCTCCCATTTCCTGCTGACTTGTAGGGTTACCTCTATCAAATAACACGTTCATATATATGTTTCATATTGAGCATTCCTATTCTACTCAACTCGACTGCACTCATTTCATTTAATTCTATCTCATCCTTATCCTGTATTTTCCTGTAAATTGGTTTGTGCCATAAACTTTTTAGCTTGATATGATCCCACTTGTCTGTTTTTGCTTTTGTTGTCTTTGCTTCTGGTATCAAATTTAAAAAAGCACTGCTTACATTAATGTCAGAGAGTTTATGGCCTAGGTTTTCTTCAAGAAGTTAAATGATTTCAAGTCTGTGTTCAAACCTTTGACTCATTTTAGGATATTTTTGTGTGTGGGCTAAAATAGTGATTCATTTTCATTCTTTTGCATGTGGTTTTCTCGTTTTCCAGCACCATTTATTAAAGAGACTGTCCTTTTTCCCATCTGTATTTTCCTGGCTCCTTTGTCATAAATTAATTGGTCATATATGTGTGGGCTTATTTCTTGACTCATGAGTGGTAATCGGACAGAAACAGTTATGTGTGGAATGGATGGTCAACCCAATGTTCCCAAGTGTGATCCCAAGAAAGAAACACAAGTGGGATTCGGTCATGTGTAGACATGGCATTTTTATTGAAAAAAGAAAATGGTACCCGGAAACAAAGGGCATGCTGCCCGTGTCTTTGCTTGGCTCCCATCCCAGGAGCCTGGCCACCCATTTCCCTGGATACTCTACCCTCTTCCTACTCAGAGGTGAGTGGGGGGGCACCCACCACGTCTCCGACCTGTGGGTGGTGCAGGGTCCAGGGACCCCTTAAATGGGACCCGGAAACAAAGGGCACTCTGCCCACGTTTTTGCCTGACTCCCGTCGTGGAGCTAGGCCACCCATTTCCCTGGATGCCTGGCCCTGCTGTGCCTCCCTCTTTCAACTCAGGGGAGAGGGCTGGGTGGGCACCTGCCGCATCTCCAACCTGAGGGTGGGACAAGGGTCTAGAGACCCTGACATGGGACCTGGAACAAAGGGCACTCTGCCCATGTTTTTTTCCTGGCTCCCATCCTGAGAGCTGGGTCACCCATTTCCCTGGATGCTCTGCCTTCCTGCGCCTCCCTCTATCAACTCAGGGGTGAGTGGGAGGGGTATCTGGCACATCTCCAACCAGTGAGTGGCACCAGGGTTGGGGGACCCCTTAATTGAGACCTGGAAACAAAGGGCACCCTGCCCACATGTTTGCCATCTGCAGCCTGGATTGGCTGAGGCATGTTTCCCCAGCCCCTATCACAGGGGAGGTTGGAGATGCATGCCAAGCAACCTGGGCACCACTCCCACACTGGAGAAACCAGTGTGGGGGTTGGGCTGGGCCCTAAACCCTCCCTGCCAGCAGACAGCCTCTTGGGCTGTCTGCCTGCCCGGGGTCCCAGGCCACTGGAGCTCCTTTGCCAGGTGGAGCTAAGGCAGCAGTGACTCCTGGGTTGGTTCCTCAGACCTAGAGAGTCCGGGAGGGTGGCCAGGTGGGGATTTAACCCCATCCACCAGCAGATGGTTGCACACGGCAGCCATCTGCAGCCTGAATTGGCCAAGGCATGTTTCCCCCAGCCCCTAGACCCAGGGGAACAGGGGACCCATATCCAGCAAGCCAGGACTGACCCCACACAGGGAGGAACCAGCATGGGGGCGGGGCAGGGTCCAGATTCCTGCCTGCCAGCAGACAGCCTCTTTGGCTATCTGCCCGTCTGGAGTCCTGGGTCATGGTGCTCCTTTGCCAGTGGGGAACAAGGGCAGCAATGACCCCTGGGTAAGCCCCTCGTACCTGGAGAACCTAGGAAGGGGGCCAGGTGGGGTTTTAGCCCCATCCATCAGAGGATGGTTGCACAGGGCAGCTATCTGCAGCCCAGAATGGCCTGGGCATATTTCCCCCAGACCCTAGCCCAAGGGAGCTGGGGACACAAGCCCAGCTGTCCGCGCCCTGCCCTCCTCACACAGAGATATGGAAGTGGGGGGGGGGCTGAAGGGAGGGGATGCCCCTTCCACTTCACTCTCACCCCAGTTAATCTTCAAGAGGAGAAAGAACACAAATAATGCCAACTCCATCAAAGAACGGTCAAAGGACCAGATAAAATCCAGCCAACAAGCCTGAGTTGGACACAGGAGATGGACTATTGAGAGAACCAGTACATGCAAGACGGGAGAAACAACTATAGAAAAACGATGTCATGAAGTGCACCTATGCACTCATCAGGTCTGAAAGAGCCAAGACCTCATTTCTGAGATGCCTTCTGGGAGAACAAGGCGCACCTCTCCCCACCCCATGGGAGAGGCGAGGAAGGCCAAAGAGTGGGGGCATCGACCCCACCGTAAAGCTGCAAACTGAGGCAGAGGAGATGACCTACAACGCCCATCACAGATGCCTGAATCCACGGAGAGACTTCTTCACCAACAATGGCTGGGGGTGTGACCCCCTAAACCTGATGCCAGAACAATAAGGCAAAACAGCAAAACAAAGAGAAGGGAGGGGAGATGACAGCCAGCAATGAGAAAACATGGACAGACCACAAATAAATCTAGACTGGCTGCCCAACACAAGGTTAACACTGAAAACCTACCAGCATGGTTCTCCTGGTCCCAAGAACACAGTCCCTCACCCAGTGAAAGGACACTGCCACAGGAAAGAGAGAGACTAATGGACTTAACACAGACTAGCAAACAACAAAGAGAGGGGTTAGAGTGAATGAAGGAAGCATCAGCGAGATGGGGAGGTATCCCAAAAACCATTTACCAAAGTTGTGATTTAAAGAATAAAAATTAATTAATTAACTAATTCATTAATCTAAGCAATGTTTAAGTAATTCTTAAGCTCTGAAAAGGCACACCTATAAGATGATGATAAAGTTCTTTAACAGCTAAGTTTTATATTTAATATAAATTGACTTTGTTAAAATATGTAAAATAAGTTACATCAGCATAACCTGACAGGTGAAAATAATATATTAATTGCATTTTTCAAAGTAAAGAAAGATGTGCAAGAATTCTAGGCCCAGATTCACTTTTTATAAATAAGGAAAATTTCCACCCAAATTGGTGTATACCCAAATATCTCAAAAAAATAAACTACATAAAATAAAAATTTAAGAATGTACTTGAAAATTCAAAGACTGAGATCAAAGCCCGGAATTGATCTTTCATGGATTATACTTCAACATTTAAATCATAATTAAAATTATGGTTGTAGTTCATTGAAATTGCTTACCTTCTAATGCCCAAATATGCATTTGGGCATCTGAAAAAACAGCCTGAATGGAAGACTCTGGGTGCTACAAGTACAACAAAGACATTTGAGTAAGTTGCCCTGGATAAGACTATGATTTTACATAATCAACTACAAAGTGTAACCACAAAAAATTAAAATTGCCTCTCAAGAATTAAACTCTGAAGTTTTTATACAGGACATTTAAATGTAATAAAGCATTCTGCCACCAAAAAAAAAAGGAAAAAAATGGAGTTCATGAATAAAATGGTATTTCATAATAATGTATAGCTTGCTGTGGGTGATTTCACTCATTACAAACTAAAAATAAAAAGTAACAAATAAATAATAAAACTACTGAAAACCAACATTTAATTGCTATCTTTTTGTTTCATTCTCACACATTTCCAAAAAAAGAAAATCCTCCCTCCTATGAAATCAGTTGGAGGGGAAGAAAACTCTTTTTCAAAACTATTAACTGAATTCAGCAGAAATAGCCATATTTAGAAAATATTGTTTCCTTGGTAGAACTAACCATATAGCAGACATCTACATAATGACTATTTACCACAAAAGAACTCATAGTCTGATAGATTAGCGTGATACTAGAAAATATTCATGCTTAAATCTTATTAATAAAACCTTGAGCAATCATTTGATTTTTAGCTGTAACATGTCTATAAAGCTCTATTTCTAGTTTCCACTTCCCATTTGGGTTATTTTCTGCAGTTATCATTTGTAGATTGCCTACAAATAACTATTATCTTAGGGCAGAGGAAATAATTTCATGTTCCTGAATTCCGTTTTTTGCCTTCATTCTTTCCATTATCCTCTCTTCCCTCTCACTCCACTCCCTCTGTCCTATCCCAGGCACAAAATCCTTCTCCACCGCTTCTCCCTAGAAAAGATCATCTGATGGTAGCTTAGATGGAAAGGCTAATTCATTCTCTAACAGAGAATGAATGTTAGGATAAATTAAAACAAATACAGAGAAGGGACCAAGAACCACTGATTAGGGTTCTGATGAGATATTGGGGTTTGCTGAGAAGGGTTCACCGGTCCTGTATGGTGAGTCAGACTTTTTTCTTCAGTAGCCTGTATAACTTCAGGTATTGCATTTTCCCCATGATTGTGTGACCCAGTTAGTTTGCACATGTGTGAGTGGGCTCACTTGGGCCTGGAGACAAGGACAAAGGGGCACAGAGAGTACCCAGAGCATGGAGAGAGAGCGAATCCAGAAAAAGACCATGAAGATTCTTGGGGTGCTTGCACACCTCCTGGACCTGCCTCCCACCTGTGGTCCTGGCCTGCCCTGCCTACTATGCCTCCGTAACTGCTAGAACCTATGCAGACTGGTGAGCCTGATGCTTGTGCACTACATTTGGCATTGCGAACAGGTGATGAGGATTGCTTACAGTCAGATCCCTTTGAGAATTGTTTCTGCAGAGTTCCCCTTTACTACGGAAAAGAAATTTGCATAGACTCAAGTCAGTAAAGGCTTTATTTTAAAATAGCAAATTGATTAGGAAAGGAGAAAGGGAAAAAAGAGGTACCTGCGTAGACAAGGTGAGCAAAGAACTGCTGCTGCAGCTGCTATAGAGCTTCTGGAAGGAAAAAGTTTAAAAAGACACCTGCGTAGACACTGGTGGACAGTTGTGGGACCAGACCATCTTGCTGGGGCAGGAGCTGTTCTGATAGAGTGTTCCTTTAGAGGTCTTGGGGGAGGGAGTTCATTCCATGTGAAATGTTTACCTATTGTTCAGTTAATCATTTCAGGGTTTATGGGTTAATTTGTAAGGACCAGTAATAATCTGTCATGGTCTTCAGTAGCCACATCCCCACCTCTGGTTCACGCCTACCTTTTCTATAGCAGTGCTTTGTGATGACAGTAACCTTCCTCCTCCCCGTCCTGGGCTATACTTAAGGATTTTCATTTCTATAGCTGGTTGAATGATGTCGTTAATCATTTCTACCCCCATCTCCAACCTCTGGCCCTGTGACATTTTCATCCCAAATTTTCTTCTCTAAGTCTCCATCAGCTAGGATATATAAGTTGAAGTTGGAACTTTGTGAAAAATACCCTGCAAATAGAGGTCAAAGTAGCTATGACAGCAGGAGATACAGCTGGGCAAGGTCACCTGCAGATGAGGGAAGATACAGCTGGGCAAGATCACCTGCACATGAGGGAGCCAGGACCGGCTTCCTGAGCACAGCCTGGTGCTTAATTTAATGCTCTGCTACTGTTTTTTGAAAGTTTTAAAATTTTACCTCTGCAAGAGCCACAGTGTGTGCTACTCCTTGCAGGCCCATTTGTAGAGCTTGTGCTATGGTGCATGTGCACAGGCTTCCAGTTATGCTGAGGCATGGGAGTGCAGGACAGTGTAAGATGAGGTAAGGCTGTCACATTCAAGAGGAACAGGCAGAGGCAGCTTGCTACCCACCTGGGGCTCTTTGGAGTACTTTGTTTCAACTATGGGCCTGTGTGTGCAGCATTTGGCTTTCTGTTTACATTCATGTAAAGTGCTAGTCTCTACATGGAGAGGCAACTTGTTCTGTTACAGGTAATACTGCGCTGATAAGAGAAACAGGAAGGATTTAGATAGCATCACAAGAATCCAGAGGAAAGCAAGGGGTGGGTGGGTTGCTTAGGTTAATTATAAATGTCAGGATTTTTAGAGATTAGTTTTCTATAAGACATTGTCCAGTGCTGTGGGGAATAACACAAGGCCAAATAGACTGCCCAAGGTTTTGTTTCTAGCAGAAAGAGATGTGAAGATGCTACTAAGACCTTTAGAATTCACTTTTAATTTAAAAAACTGTATGTGGTTGGCGATTTTTCTTTTTTTGGTGTGAGAATGACTTAATTATTGATTTGAAACTCCTGTAAGGCTAGCAGTGCGAAGATGGACTTGCCAATTATGTAATCAAAGTGGGGTAGTAGGATTAGCACCCAGCTATGCATAGTGTCTGGGGAACTTGAGGGCCCTGGTAGGTGGCTCTCAAAATGGGGCTTTCAGACAACAGCATCAGCGCTGGGTAGAATTTGTTAGAAGCACAGACTCTCAGCCCACCCATCCCCCAACCCCCAGTCTACCGAATCAGAAACTCGGGTTGTTCAGCTCTCTGGTGTATTTTTGACAAGTCCTACAGGTGAGTCAGGTGTCTGAGAACATTCTGGCCAGGAGCAGTGTGAACTGGTCATGGGGCATCACTGTGACCTGTGTCTTCAGTGGGTCCCAGCTGTATGTGAGTCCTGCTCTGGGCTCCCAAACATTGCCACCCCTCAGTGCCAACGTACTGCCTTTGCTGAATTCTATTGTTGTTGAGATTTAGAAGATTTAAGTGTCAAATCTTTAATCTCACAGACCATCTGTTTTTATAATCAAGTAAACTAAAATAAAGGAAATTATTCAAATAATTTACATCTTCAAGTAGTATTTACATACTCAAGAAGGCAGCACTAAATCAGATTTGTCAGAAAACATGGAAGGATTTTCCATTCCTTTAAAAATTTCATAATATTATAAGCAAACAGCTAAATTAGAATAAATAGTATTAACGTTCACTTCGATGTTGTTGACATCAGGGTCTGGGTCTGACTTTTTAGACACTGGCATGAAGCTATCCCTTCATAATGCTGGCAACTCGATAAATATCAGAGTGCTGCCTCACCTCGCTTCATGTCTTCATGAAACAGTGGAACCATTCAAAGGTATTTCCACTGGTTCAAAGATGGGCCCAAGTTTCTTTCAACACTCAGGATTCTGAAAAGGCTCACCTCCAGTACCTTCCATGTGGCATAAAAGTCTGGTTGGAACTCAATGAGTCCTATGAAATTGCCATGCCAGTTCCTATCAGCAGGCATCGAAACCCATCAAAGACACACTGGTCACCTGGAAGCCAGTGATGGCCCCTTCCTGGGCTCCATCCTGGGGACACCCTGGCCACCAGCAGAGTGGGCATATGGGCACAGGGAAGCAAAGGGTGGTGCCGAAGCTTGAGTGTCTAAGAAGATAGCCTGGATGAGAAGAAGGAGAATTTGGTGCTGGCTGCTCAGAAGATCCTATGAATCTAAGGTTGACAGCTGCATGTATCACAGCTTGCAGGTGAAAGTGAGGGAACATGCTGAAAAAACCAGTGGGTTCTCATGGACACAGCCTCAAGCGAAGGCAGAGAGGCTCGCAGGAATCTCCTGGCTGACCAGAGAGAGGCCTGCAGGTCTAAGACTAAGGAAGTATGCAGAGCCCTAACAAGGAGCTCCAAATTGAGTTGGCTATCTCCTAAACTGTCTAAAAGGAAGAGACCAAGCATTGAGCTCCTCGTGTCTCTTGTCTGTACACAGTGAGCAAGGCAATTGAGTTGATCAGGTCAATAAACCCAGAAATTCAAGGGTTCCTTCCATTGATGCCAATCCCAGACCTGCATAAGAGGGGCCTGCACCTCGAGTCCTCCGTTGTGGAAGGCTTTTGCCCTCCAGCTTCAGGGCCTCCCTTCTAGTCCCTGGAGCATCAGCTCTCAGGACCCTGAAGCTCACCTCTGAGGCCCACACAACCCTCCCTTCCTGGGAGTAGGCCCCAGCTCTAGTGTGTGTACCCCTGGAGCCAAGTGCTAGCCTAGGAGCAGCATTTTTAAGTGAAAGGGGATTCAACTTGTCTGAAAGAGGTAGAGGATCCACATTCATGTGTTCAAGGGACAGAGCTGAGGGTAAGAAGAGAAGAAGGGAACCCTTGGGTTAGGAACCAATTCATCCATCCCCATGACCCAAAACTTGGAGGATTTCAATGTTTCTAAGTTGAAACCCGACCTTTACAGACTCTATGAAGAATAGAGTTTAATGGTTTCCTAGCTTGGTGTATATTTCTGAATATTTAGACAAATGGCATGTGGGCTCCCATTAGCATTCTTGCTCCAGGTCCCTCAAATGTTGGTGATGGGCTAGTGCCGACGGTAATTTGTACCTCACCCAACTGTAGAAAACAACTCTTTAGTCCCTGTTATTGAGTGCCCTTTATGAAGAATGGCTAATATGAGATCGCAGGAGGTGTTTACAGCAGGACAAATGTGGAAAACACCTGCTTTAGCTAAGTCAAAAGGCGTTAACTAGACTAGCAGAAGAGACTTTTTAAACATGCCAGGAAAAGTCTTCGAGGAATATTGGCCAAGGAAGTTGTGCTGCTGGGATAGAAAATCAGTCAACACTTTGGAATGAAGTACGTAGCGAGTGAATAGAATATAACCCTGGTTAGGACGTCAGGCTCAAAACACACCTGTGGCTTAAATCCTAGATTTGATAGTTATTAGCTAAGTGATCTTGGAAAAATTTTTAAAATGTCCTCTGTGCATTAATTTCTCCTATACTATGGGGATAATAATAGTGCCTTGTTCTAGGGTGGTGGCAAGGGTTAGATGAAACATAGGCAGCGCCTAGCACCTTATAAGTATTCAACAACTGAAAACTCCTATTACGATTAGTCCTTAGGGAATGTTTGTCTCTGTGGATAATTGGGAATTATTCAAATAATAATTTGTAATTTAATTCATTGAAAATTCAAATGAAAACCAAACTCTTTAATGAATGAACTCTTTGAAGATAAAAACAACCTGGACCCAAAAAGAAAAAGATTTTAGGCCTTGTAGCCAGGAGAGCAAGGACTTCAGATTTCAGTGGGAAGGCAGTCAAACCCTAGAATGCTTTGGGTTCATCTGGAAAGATTTAAATGGGAATTTTAATAAGTCTTCACCTTATTCCATATTTGTTAGTGGACTATAACATCAGTTCAATGTAATACTAGCTTTAGCCTCACAGAGCCCCCAGCTTCACCTCCTGGCTTTACCATTTACTCTGTGAGCTTAGCTCTTTTATATGCTATTGTATTTTTTTAATCTGCAATATGGAACTCTAATATCACACTGATCCTCATACTCCTCCAGAAGCCTATTGTGGGGACTACTAGCTTCAGTGGTACACTGAAGTCAGCTTGCACCATCTCCATGATCAATGGTTCAATTTTCAGGAGTTTTGCAAGTCAGTTCTTGAACCACTGGGTAGCTTAAAACTAATTGTGGTGGGAATATTTCTGCCACAAAGATCAGCAAACACTACAAATCAGGCCCTCCCCACCCCCTTAAGGCATTTCTAGCATAGCACTGATTACAGTCAACAAACATTAAAAAAGCTAGCACTGCACACAAGCACAAAATAAGAACTAAAATTAAGTTCAATATTGTAAAGTGTTTACTGAGTTCTTAATGAGTGCCTACATCTTTTTAAGGCAGTGTGATGTCCCACTAGAAGAGGATAGATGGGCAAGATGCTGAGAGAGAGTATGACTTTGACTGCATCTACTGATGAAGGTAGAGTGTCTGTAGCTGCAGGTGAGATAAGGATGTGACTGCTGTCTCCTCTCGCTAGCCGCCTTTCTTGTTCATCCTCATTTCCTCAGTTTTTGTATGATCACAGGCAGAATGGATGTGTGTTGTCTAAATGAGTAAACCAGTTTGATCATGCAATAATAAAATAATGTGTATGATTAGTAATATATGACACAAAAAGTAATTTTTTTAAATTTTATTTTCTAAATTGATCACACACACATTTTACATTGTATATATCCCAAGGTTCTCCCACCACCTTGTCACCCATGAACCATCATCTTAATCTCTGGTACCCATCCTCCCCTGATAATCCCCTCCCCTTCCTTTGCTCTATGCTTCAGTTTTGCTGATAGTTTTAAGTTTCCCTTGTCCTTTTGTTTGTTTTACCTATATCTTGTATATAGATGAGATCATCCAGTATTTCTCTTTTTCTTTCTGACTTATTTCCACTAGCACAGTTCCTTCTAGGTCCATCCACGTTATCACAAATGCATCAAATTTGTCTAAAAAAGTAATTTTTAACAGATATAACTGGTTGATTGAGTAAGGCTATGATGGGTGCACTTGGTCAAAATATCCATTATCATCCTTTGCTTTCTCTCTAAGTAAGTGTACCATTAACAATGTAGCAAACAACTCCTATTTTTAAAATAGTAAATAAATAGCATAATTGCACAGTGTGGACTGCCCCCACCAGATGATTATAATTTACTACAGATTTACCATGGATAGATAATAACATACACAACTGATAAGCTAAGACAGAATAGGAAAGAAGGCTTTTTATATATGTCTTTTGGAAAGTGAGTCTTGTACTAAAAGAGTTAAAATTAAACAACATAATTCTCATATATACTTTGTTTTTGTTTTTTTGGTGTTATTTCTTTTGTGAAGAACACTGGAAATCAAAAGAAAAAGGAAGTGACTTTGAATGTTGGAATATCTGTATCACTCTTTGCAAACCAGAACACACTTTCCCTCCTCAATTGAACCATTCATAGTGGCACAGACTCAAGTAGAATCATGTGTTGCTCAACAACCTTCAGGTCAGCGTTGGCCTGCTTGTGTGACGGTGGTGCCCACAGGTTGCTCTGTACAGCCTGGGTGTGAGTTAGTCTATACCATCCGGGTTTGTGTAATTACACTCGGGTATGTTGCACAGTGATGAAATCATCTAACTGTACGTTTCCCGGTGTGCACCTCCACCATTAAGCAAGGCATGGCTGGCTGTATTAGGAATGGTTTTGGTGATACCAAGAGAAAAGGATAGCATTGGATTATGGAACTCTCTAGATAAACATGTCCCAAAGAAAAGTAGAGGCTTCAGGTAGGGTTTGGACAGAAGACTGAATTGTTGTTGCCTACCTGTGGTTTCCAGGTAGGTAACTACAGTAGCATATACTTGAGATGCTTCTTACACTTGAATGTGTAGAACAGGTCTATAAAGAGCATGTAAAAATGCTGGTGTGAAAGGGGGGGGTCATAAAAGGAATAATAGATAATAACTATATGCAAATATGACCAATTCATATGGAAGTTAAAGAATAAAAAAATAAAAACTAATAACTTGCTGATGCCTGGACCCTAACCCCAGAGATTCTGCTTACTTTTAAGGTGAAATGGGCCTAACAGCTCATTTCCCACCCCCCCCAACTTGTATTGTTTGTTTTACTCATTTTGCATCTTTTTCTTACATTGTTTTATACCCCATAGTTCTCCCACCACTATATTGCCCATGAAACATCACCATGAGCCCTGTGCTCATTCCTCCCCTGACTTAAGAGCAGGCATTTCTGATATGCTCTCAGGTGGTGCCAATGTTGCTACCTCCTCACTTGGAGTTGCACGGGTAGAGGTCACTAAAGATTACACTCTCATATTACGCAGGGTAGAATGGTGGTGGTCATTTCATAAGAGTTACAAATATCTAATCATTATGCTGTATGCTGTATACAGACATATTACAGGTCTGTAATATGTAAGTTGTAACTCAACAGAAAAATTGCTAAACATACCCCAAATGAAACAAGTAGGGGAACTCTCAAAGATTCCTATTGGAGTTTCCTGGAATCTGAATCCTATTTGGAAATTCCTTGGCTCCTGATCCACGCTTTACTGTATCCCTGACACCTGGCCTGCCTGTCGAGGTCACAGGGGCCAGCAGATTTCACAGCCTGAGGAAATCCTCCTACTACTTAGCGGTCTAGACAGGGCCCATGGGTCTGTACTTTAAGGTGATAATCTGTTGCCAACACCACCTTTTTATAATGCTTTTAGGCAGCATTCTATTGGATACACAGCCCCTTAAGACCCCTGATTCACTTCCAGTGGTTTCCTTTGGGTTACCACATGCTGTTCCCACCAACAGGAACAGCTCATTTCCCTCCCTCTATTATCATTTCCATTTGTACAGCCAAGTTTATATTTTGTTTTGCTTAACCTTCTCATAAAAAAGTGAAAGAAAAGTAAGCTGTGTTTTCTCAGCCGTAGGATAGGATGTGTTCCTGGTCATTCTGGAAAGTGGCATGATGGGAACTGGGGCTCATAGAGAGATTAAATTGGAATCATTTCTGACTCTGACATTTAGAGTCTGACCTTCCACAAGTCTCTTCAAGTTTCTTTGTCCAAATGCCCTCAACTACAAAAACAGGGCAAATAATGCATGCAACTTTTTGAATTATGAGAATTACATGAAATAATGGGTATGTAAATTAGAAAATAAGTTTCTACTTATTAGAAATAAAACTTACCTATGCCTCCTTTTCGCCCAGATTTAGTCAAGAGGAGTCATGTGAGGGACAAGAATGGTGCCTCAGAAGAAGCTGTCTCTCAACCCACTTGTGCTCTTTCTGTACAAATGACTTGCTGCCAGAGGTCTTAGCTTGAGCCAAAAAGGAAACAAACTAAACAAAAGCCAGGTTTCAGTAAGACTAAGTTTAATTGTGCCTTATTTCATTTCCCAAATGACAACTTTGTCTTGCTGTTAGTTGTTTCATTTAAGTCTGTTTTTAAATTTCTGTTAGGAAACCCCTAACCTCTAATGTGAGGAATTACTGCAAGTCATCACATTTTGGTAGGAAATAGTGTAGTTCATGAGATTTATGTTTGATTCTCCCTTAAGTTCTAAATTACATTGCCAGTGTATTGGGGGTAGTGGTGAATTTTTGTTTTTATACTTGTTTGCACTCTCTAAATATTGAAATGCTGTGACTTAAAAAAAATTTAAGCAGCATTGAATCTTTTCCTTCCAGCAGTTATTGGTTTATTGAAGTGACGCTGGATTGTTTTGACTCAAATTCTTAGTATAAATCACAGTTTCACATTTTAAGTTTGATGAAACTCTGCTGACGTGGGCTCCACCCTGCCGACTTTCAGTCAGTATTGTGTTGGAGCTGGCTTGTACCAACTCCAGAGAGAGTCAAAGGCTACATTTTCAGGAATTTTGCACTGTCATCCTAATATAAATTAGGAATAAAAATTAGATTACAATATATCATATATAAGATACATTACATGAGCTGTAGTTAAATAAACAAATATTTAAAAATCAAAAGTAATAGATACTCAAAAGTCATCACTTCTAATCATCCTACCGCTTATCACCACTCTTGAGTGGTGCACATGCAATGCTACTGCATAGGAGCGCTCTGCGTCTCCATCCAGCTGCATTCAGTCATGTCATGTCATTGAGAGCTTGAAACTGGCCTTGGTTGGATTATCCTCATTATCCTGCCAGCTGCTACAAATCTGCCTTGACTTTTTTTCCAATTGTGATACTGAAGAAAATGATGAAGAAAATGTAAAGAATGCACATTAAACTCAAGTTTATTCTGAATATAACTATTACAATGTAAATAGCACAAATTTTTTTTGAGAAAATATTCTTTCTGTTTTCAGAAACTATCTTTTGGTTCAGTTTAGAAGTTGTTAACATCATTGATGAATTGAGTGGAGTTTCAACATGTTTTCACTGTCTTCCTTTGGTCTCGCTAAAGTAAATGAAAACATCAACTAGTTTTCACAGTGGAACCATATTTGAGCTTGCTCAACATTTCCCAGAACGTAGGAAGCCCCACGTCACTCCAAGAGCACAGTACTGATAGCCAGTGTTCATTGTAGAAGTTCTTAGAAATATATAAATAAGAAAAAATAATGTAAAAGTCACCTGTCATTCTCTACTCAGAAATAACACTGGCTCATATGTATTGTTTTATACATGCTGAGCATATTTACAAGCAAACAGTATTTTCACATTGTGTGTGAGAGACAGTGAGAGAGCAAGACAGTGAGAGTGAGAGAGACAGTGAGAGAGAAACATTTGGAATTTTGGATAACATTGTCCCATGTGATTAAGTTTCCCTAAAATCCAAATTGTAATTCTTTCATCGAAGTTCATTGTGTGGTTTATCATACTTTATTTCACTAGACTCCAGTAACTAAACATTTGGCTTGGTCTCAGTTTTCAAAAATAATTTTTTTTACGAAAAGAGAAAACAAGCAAAAATAATAAAAGAAATTCCTCCCAATAAGATGTTTCGTTAACTAAATAATTGCTGTTTATTTTCTTTAGAAGAAATTTTGAGAAGAAAGGCAAGGTCAACAGTAAGCCTTTTGAACTTCTCTCATAAGCAGAGAGCTCTGTTTGGGTAGACCTGTGACTGGGTAGTTCATCTCTGTAGCTTCTACCCTGGCCAGCGCCTGACATGGCACATGCTGAATTTAACAAGGGAAGAGGTGGGGCTGGTACATTCATTTACTAGGGTTGGAGTAACTGAATGGTTTAAACAACATAAATTAATTTTCTTACAGTTCTGGAGGCTGGAAATGAAGGCTTTAGTGGCATTTGTTTCTTCCAAGGCCTCTCTCCTCAGCCTGTGGATGGCCATCTTCCCTGACTCACTGTGCCCCAGTAACCACTTTTTATAAGAACACCAGTCTTATGTGAAAGGGCCTACCCTTTTAAGTTCATTTTGACTTTACCTCCTTTAAAGACTCTATCTCCAAATACATTGCATTTCAACGTATTCAGTGTTAAGACTTCACCACACCAACATTTGAGGAGGGTACCCAATTGAGTTCATGATGGTTGGGTAGATTGCCTTGTGTGTTGGTGATCAGTTAGAATCAAAATGAATGTGTACTCTTGGATACTAAGTCAGTAAATCTTTAAAGAAAGGCAATAAGAATGGGTTACTATGAGTTGAAGTTAATGCAGGAAGTGAAGAGACATATCTTTTCCTTGAATGAAGAACTAATTCTTTCAGTACAGGGTTAGTTTCATTAAAAAGGAAAACAACAAAAACACAGTTTTGAGACTATAAAGTCCATGCTTGACCTCCAGATCTACTATTTATATATAATGTTTCTAAGAACAAGCAAAATACTTTTATGTCAGTTTTTCTCAACTCTAACAAGAGACTATAATGCCTATTCCATTTCTTTTAGGTTTTCACTAGCTCAAATGAAGTAACTGATGTGAAAGCACTATATAAAATGCCCCAACACCTTGCTACTTTACAAACTGATAAATTCTGTGTTAATTCATAACATGAGTCTTTTTTCTTTAACAGCGAAAGCAAAACAAACAAAAACCACACCCATACAATAGACAACTATTCTTGCTAAGGGAAAGCTGCTTACTGTGGTTATTAAAAGAGGATGGGCCATTAACACTTACTTTATGCAAGGTTTTTCTTGATTTTACAGTATAGAAATAAATCTACTATCTTTGAGCATACTGTCTCTACATATGTAAGTGGTTTGTAACTGGAACAGTCTTTTGCAATTGAAATTATTGGGAAGATGTTATCTGAGTTGAGAAAGTTATAAATCTAGAGTTTTGCAACTTATAGTGGTAATGATTGAAAATAAAATTTCTTCCATCTGCTGGAAATACAAATGACATTAGCCTAACTGCTTGCCAATCAATGAAACAACTTTCACCAATGTTGACTGACATCTGGTTCAAGCCTGCAAAAGAAGCTATATAATCAAGCCATAACATCCCATGAGGCAAGAATACGAGGAGGGGCTAAAATAATTATTAAAACAACATTTTAGACACAATAATACTCAAGTTTCTATCTGTAGCTAAGCAGCAACAGCAGTTCACTTGAGTTCAAAATTAAATTGTGAAGGGTATACACAGGTTATTTAGCTGGAGAAAAATAATAATCACAGCCTAAATGACAAGGTTTCTGACTCACAGAAAATTACTGTTTTGTGTTCTAGGGAGTAAAGATTTAAGTGGCACATCTGGGAACTAATAAGGATATGACCTTGAAGATTTCCTTGGGTCTCTCAAACTTTGTTTTATTGCCAAAAAAGAAAAGCGACCATCAACTCAGGGTGTTGGGATTTTCCTAATTGTTCTGCAGTTAATGTTGACACTTCAGAGGCTACGAAAGGTCTAGATGTCAACCAGCTTATATTCATCTTTGGGAAGGGATTCATTCGGTAGGACATTGCAAGTCCAGGAAGCAGAAGGTGAAAACTCTTTATAGGTCTTCATTCAAATTTTCCAGAGTCACGAATTTTAAATAGGCTCCTGATTTCTGATTAAAGGTCAGATGACTTTTAGCAAAAGTTTATTATTTGGACTTTCTCATGAGCAGCTGTAGAGACTTTTACTCTGGTGAACACATGATGTTACCAGGAATGGTGCAGCAGGAGATGGGCCTGAGGGCAATTCCCAGTCTCATTACTGGTTTTCTCAGCTGTCGGTGATTGCTTTGAATACTTTATACAAAACCTCCATAGCATTGACTAAACTTTATGTATTGAAGGCATAAGAGGCAGAAAGGGCAATACTAGAAATTTTATTAGTATCTGATTGTAACATATATACTTATTAGGGAGCACCACCGAGTATAGAATTCTATACCGAGTATAGAATTAGCTTATGATTAGCTTGTGTGCGTCAATAAAGGAAAACTAAGACTACTGCAATCATGTATATAATAGCTATGCATTCTAGTTTCCATATTTGATGCTTTGGTATCTGGGACCTTGCTGACCCAAGCAGAAATGCCCCTCCCAGGATTATCTAGTTCCTAGAGGCATGGAAAATTTTGCCCTCCACTAGCATACCTACAAATCCAGGGCTCTCATTCTAGCCTTTATCAGACTCTTAGACTCCAAACCACTCTTCCCCTGCCCCAGTCACTCCAGAGTCAGGTACTAGACAACTAAGAATAGCTGCGGTGCCCCCAGAGTCTGTTGAAATTATCCAAAATAGTCAATCCTAAACCTGTTTCCCCTGTCTCTTCCATTTCTTCCCATAGGAGCCACAATAGAGTCTCTGGCCCACATTGTACCTTCATTTCCTCCACCCGCAGATCAATCCTGATGCTTCTCCATATGGCCCACCATGACATGCTGTGTATGCCTTCTTTTTCTAGGGATCTGCAGGCATAAAAAACTTCTTCCTTCCTGAAAATTATTTCTGTATTTGTGTCTTACCATCCTTGATTAAAACAAATCCTGGGTGCTATTTTATAACAATGCATTATTCTAAAAATGGAGAAGTCAAGCATAAAACATTTAGATAGTCCAAAATTATGCAGTCCATTTGAAAAACAATTACTCCCCACATCAAAGCTTATTGATTCAGTCCTTCATTAAAAAATAATGATTGAGCAATCCCTATGTGTAAGGAATTTTACTAGGGAATGTGAATATACCCGGGGTGATGGAAACAAAAGAGACAAAAGAGATTGTGTACCCCAACTATTTTCCTATTTTCTTTTCAATTTAGGCTTCATATTTTTTCTGAGTTTTCCTATTTCTATTCTATTTACCTACTATGGTACCCTTTCTGCTCCCTGCATCTTCTAGAACTAGCATGGCTCTGGTTGTTCTCCCCCCTCATGCAAGTGATCCTGCACCATGGTGCACCTGCTGATACCTGGCATGCTCGTGACACATGCTCACCCTCCCTCCCTGGTAGCATCACATATTACCTGATGCCTCACTAGGCAAGCTTTTTGTTTCCCATTATGAACTATAAATACATTAAGTGAATACAGTATGGCTATGACTTGTTTTTTTTTCTTTCCAATAATTAAGTCTTGCTTATTTACAACTAATATGTGGATTATTGTCAGAGGGAAATAGAAATTGAAGAACAGTTCATACCAAAGACAGGTACCTATGGAGTGTTTATAATGTTCTTTCAACTCCTCTAGTGGTATAAATATCAAGGCTTTTAACATATAACTCATACACAGGAATAGTATATACTGGTAGGATCCAAGCTGAGATGTGAAAATTATCATCTCTGCAAAACAAAGGAGGAAATGCCTCAACAAATTGAGGTACTGGTCAAGATAGATAGTTCAAAACAGAAACCAGATAGAGACCAGTGCCTTAATCAGAAAGGAGTTTACATTTTTTATATAAGCAGAAATCTGAGGATAGATGATTCAGGGCTGCTGCAGCTGCTCAAATACTTAGGTTCCTTTGGCTTTTTTGATGCATTATCTTAGCTTTTGGTTTTTATACTTATGATCACCAAGCCACTGAGTTTTGAGAAGAAAAAAAAAGGTATTTCTAGCTGAGTCATATCAATTTTATAGAGGCTTAGATTTTCCTGCAAACCCCACCCAGTAAATTTCTAAGTCCTTGGCTAAACCATGTCACCTGGCCACAGGAGCCTAGAAACTGTATCAACCTCTTCCCCAACACACACACACACACACACACACACACACACACACACACACACA
>PVHY01016848.1:7234-26029 GCA_004024945.1 Uropsilus gracilis
CTGGGGATTGCTTGAGTCTGTGGTACCCCGGGCAGCGAGAGCCTGCAGTTCCACAGGCAAAAATAGTGAGACCTAGTCTCAAAAAACAAACAAACAAACAAAAAAAAAAGTTATCTAGGCCGGGCACGGTGGCTCGTGCCTGTAAGCTTCAGCCTATGAAGCGGCCGGGGCTAGGGACCGCGGTTCGAGTCCCACCTGGGGCCTGTAGCGAGACCTAGTTCCACAAAAATAGCTGGGCGTGGTGGCGCGCGCCTGTAATCCCAGGTACCTGGGAAGCTGAGGCTGGAGATTGCTTGAGTCTGTGGTACCCTGGGCAACAAGAGCCTGCGGTTCCACAGGCAAAAATAGCAAGACCTAGTCTCAAAAAAAAAGGCACTTGGCACATATTTGTCACCAGCTTAGTACCTCCCACCCTGCCAGTGGAATCATACCCCTCGCCCCCCCCCCTCTTTTTTTCTTTGAGACTAGGTCTTACTATTTTTGTCTGTGGAACCGCTTCCCAGGTAGCTGGGATTACAGGTGCATGCCATCACACCCAGCTATATTTTTTTTGAACCAGGTCTCACTACGTGCCCCTGGCGGGACTCGAACCACAACCCCTGGTCCTTGTCGTGGCTTCCTAGGCTGCGGCTTACAGGCATGTGCCACCATGCCCAGCCCCTCACTCTTCTTTGATGAGGAGTCCTGAGAGGTGAAGAAGCTTGTGCCAGCTCACATCTGGTGTCAGTAAGGCCAGGAGCAAGATCAACCACCACCCGCTAACCCTACTCCTACGCCCTTCCCTGGATAGAAAGGGAAACAGAAAAGAAATGGGGATAGATGGTTAAGGGACCATGATGGGCCAGGGTAGTCCTGGCAGAAGACCCTATTTTGTGCCAGCAGGGGAGATGGGATCCCGAGCTGGGCAGGAAAGTATGATTTTTGCAATCAAAACTTAGCAAAAGCTGCCCATCTTTTGTCTGTCAGATTGGGTCCAGTGGGGTCTCAGCAACACAGTCAATGTTAAGAATTTTGAGAGATTTGCCATGTTAAGAATAGTATAGGTAACCTTTTGTGCTGGTCAGATCTCCAGGTCACTACACCTTACTGAGTCCACTATGAATCTCCAGGCTCAGCTCTTTGTTTAGATTGTTCAAATCTTTCCCATATTCACCTCACAACCTTTACAAATATCCCTTCTACTGACATCTCTGGGCTCCCAACAGTGTCTGAAGAAGCTGAATGACACTGTTTTGCAGCCCACCCTTGAGGTATCAGGTGCCTTCCTTTAGGAGCATGTCTTACTTCTGTAGTCACTGTCACGGGGAAGAGGGAAATAGGCTGCAGTATTTGGAGAGACACATGGGGGGGAGAGTCCATGGGGCCTCAGCACCTTGGAGTCTTCCAAATGAAGGGAATTTGACCAGAGTCATGGACTCTGGCCCCAGGAACAATTTTACATGGCACTTCAGGAGAGCTCCATGGACTGCAGAGTCATTGCCACTCATGGTTAAGAAGGACCATATTAGCTGTTCAGGGCCTGTGATCTGCTTGACCTCAGTACTACTGACAATCTAGGCTGGATAATTCGGTGTGGGCGGGGACTTTCTGTGCACTGTAGGGGGGGCTAAGCGGCATCCCTGGCCTCTACCCAGGGATCAACAGCACATCTTCACTCAAGAGGATCAAATATACCTCCCAGGAGACAAAGCTGGCCCTGGCTAAGAACCCCTGTGTCAAACTACTCTTTGAGACTTTCTGCACCGAAACAGGTCACTTTCCATTCAGAGCCTCTTCTCAGCAGGAAGAGTGGACATACACACATGGCTGCCTGGTACCTTTTCTGCACGATGAGGTTGATGTTACGCAGGGCCACATACTGCAGCTCAGGCTCGGCTGACAGCAGCGTGACTAGAGGCGGGGCCAGCTTCTTGAGCAGTGTGCCATAGTAGTCCAGGTCCTTGGACAGCATCTCCATGAACTTCATCAGCACCTTCACAGCAGACAGCACCACAGCAGAATTGGCATGGGAGAGCCTAGGGGTGACTCGTTCACAGATGCTGGAGTTTATTCCAGGGCGGCAAGCAGGAAAGAGAGGCAAGGAGAAACATCCTGGTTTTAGTTATCAAGAAAGTATGTCTTTTGTAGAGGGGCAATCTGGATCCTGCTTCTGTTTACTGCTAACTAACCCAAGTAGATTAAAACCACTTTGAGCTGAAGTTCCCTAGGGGCCTGAGCTCTACCTCTGGGTGGAAGGCCCTTAAAGACCAGGTCTGGCCTGGTTGGTAAGTAGGGGTGCCCTGCTCACCTCTGGGCCTCTCGGTCATCCTTGGGCATGTAGTTGGCCAGGCAGTCCAGGATGAAGATCTGGCCCCACTCGGTGCACTCGTTCAGGGCTGTCAGGAGCTTGTTGATGGACTGTGGGTTCAGGTCAAGCAGGTTGCTGCTGGGGTGAGACTCAGCAATCTCTGAGAGGGCAGCCACGGCATTTGCCACCACCTGGTTATAGGATGGAAGGAACAGAGCCTGGGGGTGCTGTTTATAGGCCAGGGTGTAGTGGAGTTAATGATACTGGCCCCTCAGAGGTCAAATATCCTGAAAGGAATTTAGACCCAAAGGTAGGATCTGAAGTATCGAGACCCACTCTAGCACTCACCTTACTGACTTCTCTGTAAACTGGAACTAAAACAGATGGACCGCCATTAAAGAGAAAGAGGCAAACCAAAAACCGAAAATGATCTAGTCCAAGTCTACCAGCTGTAACCATGTAAGGGGTCACCAACTGCTAGAAGCTAGAAGAGTCCTGCAGAACCCCTTAAAACTGCCAGGAACAGATGGAGACTAGAGTACAGACTTGGCAGGTGCAGCTCTGGGTCCTCAATATATTCCAAACAGAGCAGTTGTTTTATGTGTTCTGCATGGATTCCAACTTCTCCTGAACTGAGTCATCCCTGCACTGGGCCCCAATGTGATCAGCATTTCTATAGGACAGAGTGGGACAGCTGGGCCAAGGGGGTCTATGCATTTCATTTTAAACAAATCCTGCTGAACTGATCTCTAAACTGCTGCTACTGCCAAAATGAGATGAGTTCCTACCTGGCCACACTCGAGTGCTATCTTCTGGGCCATGGTACTTTAGGAGTGACCCTCTATATTCCTGAAAAGATGTGGGGAAAGGTAAAAACACCTCACTTTCAGAGCCTATCAACAGCCTTGGTGAAAAGATGGACAATGACAGTGACTAAAAGGAAAGGACATACTAATATTAGTCACATGCCCACTGCTACACCAGCTCACAGGTTAGGCCTGGAAGAGGGTCAAATCAAGGTCTTTTCAAGCAAGTCAGAGGTGGTAGAGATAGCATAGTGGGTAGCAGCATCTTACCATGGGGTTGGAGTCAGAGATGAGGTCTTTAAGGGTGTCCAGAAAGCCCTGGTCCTCCACCAGCTGGGCATTGATATCATGGAGCTTAGCCACACACACAGCCGCCGTCTTGCGCACATATGGGTCCTCGTCCTTTAGGCACTTGCGGAGCGGTTCACACAGGTACTCTGTGATCTTGTCAACTCGGATGCAGCCCATGGTCCGCACAGCCAGAGCTCGGATCAGGGGGTTGGGGTCCTCACAGTCCTAGGAGAGGAAGCAGTCACTGATTGGGGTCAGGAGTGTGCTGCGCCATCAGTGGCTTCAGATTCCTTGTCCCAGAGCTCTGAGCAATTTCACACAGTTGGTGTGGACTGTCTCAGCAAGTGCCACCAAGAGCACCAAAAGCAAGTGCTACGTATTGCTAGCAATTATCATGCAGTATTTGCCAAGTGCTGTGCTGGAGCTTTGCACTGTGACCCCTGACCCTCAAAGTGGATATACTGCGTGACCCATTTTTCAGGTGAGGGAGCTTAGTCTCTCAGGTAGGCTGGAAGCTTGTCCAGTCAGCGTGGAGCTGTGATTTATTTATTTATTTTTTGAGACTAGGTCTCGCTATTTTTGCCTATGGAACCGCAGGCTCATATTGCCAGGGTACCACGGATTCAAGCAATCCCCAGCCTCAGCTTCCCAAGTAGCTGGGATTACAGGTGCGTACCACCACGCCCAGCTATTTTTTTGGAACTAGGTCTTGCTCCACTGCCCCAAGCTGGACTCAAACAGCAATCCCTGGTCCCTGCTGCGGCTTCCTAGGCTGCCGCTTACAGGCATGCGCCACCATGCCTGGCTCTGGAGCTGTGATTTAAACCCAGCAGCACACTGATTCAGCACCACAACACTCAATCTTTCCCACTGGATCACAGAAACCATCATGTGCCCATATCTGAGAACTCAAGGAGGGAGAGGAGCTAAGATTATAATGGTGCACAAAGATGACAATGAAGTCCCTGCTTCCCTGCTTGCTTCTCAATCTGGAGAATATAAAATGAAGAAAAGAGAATACAGATGTTCTCAGACAGTTGCTGAACCCCGTCGTGGCAAAAGTTCACCCCACAGGTATTCAGGTATTTATTTTGCAACCAAACATGAATGTAACTTTGAGTTTTCTCGTAAGACTGAGAGCCCTCTGCTGGAGGAATGGCCTTCAGGCTGGGAGTAGTAAGGTTTGGAAAGGAGCCTGCGAGTTTCTCCCAACGCTTCTGTGCCCCATAGCAAGAAACACAGCAATAAGCACGTATATCCCTGCTCCCACCAAGCTCCTACTCACCTTCACAAAGGTGTTGACAGCCATGATGGCCATATCAGGCTGACTCTTGGCATAGTTCATCAAATACAAGTATACCAGCTTCTTCAGCTCCAGGTTGTCTGTCTGCATACAGTTCACCACATCAGGGAAGAGGGCACTAGAAGGTCAAAGAAAGGAAGAGGCAGCTAATGGGGGAGGGAAAACATTAGGTGGGAGGGAAAGAGAAAGGTAGTAGAGCTATGCTTTGCTACTAGTAATACCCATTGGTGGTAACGGAGTTCCAAAGTACTTTTTAAAGCCAAAAAAAAAAGCCCTGTTTTCTTTTCACAGGGTTAAAACATGAGCTCTGGAGCCCACCTACCTCTTCTTAGCTGTATGAAACTGGGAAAACTCCTTTATCTCTAAATCTCAGTTTTCATTTGCAAAAAAAAGGTGCAAAAATAAAATACCCAATTCATAGGACTCTTGTGATAATTACAGACAATATACTTAAAGCACTCGGTCCTTGACATTTGAAAGGTGGCAAATAAATGAAATAATGATTGCCTCCCCCCTCCAACACACACACTTGAACATGGCCCTTTATATTGGGCTGCTGGTCCTGCAGGGCTGCAAGGAAGTAGAAATAGACCGTGATCTCACAAGGGTCAACTCAGGCACTCACTAACAACCAGCCCAGCACATATGGAGCATGCATTTATACCAGACTTAGCATGAGGGCTTTTTTATAACTTATCTCATTTACTAGCCCTGAAAAACCAGGGGATCATCCCCATTTTATAGCAGACACTTTTCAGGTTCATAACAGTCAAGCAAGTCTGCCTGAGTGCCAGGTCTTACTCCAAGCCTGTTTTCAGGAATGCAATTACATGGGTGGAACCCTCCCAATGCGGTACCCAACAATCTCACTAACACAGGTCCCTTAAGCTGTGAAATAAGGTCAGAGATCGCTTTTCTGTTTCTGGAATCACCACTTCCTCTCTTGAGTCTTGTGATTTCATGAGCAAGGAAATGTTACCTGAGAGACTTAAGAGGTTAAAGTGAACGTCCTAAGTCCCACAGGCAGGAGTACTGTTGGTAAAAGTGATGCATCACTTTGGCAGATGACACACCAGGAAGGAGGGGGTGACACCACTGAGGAGATGGAATTGTTTTTTTGGATCTTGTCACATCAGCACAACATGCTCATATGAAACGGAAGAACAAAGATGCTTCCTCTATGAGGAGGTGACAGGATTTTCTAATTGAAGGAGAGACTTTGTCTGGAAGGAATATGACTTGGAAGGAGACCCAGTTTTCCAGCAGACACCTGATTCATTTGCATCTGTCTCCAGCCGGTCACTTGGCATAACTGTTTCTCCTGTCAGTTATGCACTGTCAGGAGGTGCTTTCCTGAGGGTGGCAATGGGATTGGGCAACTCGGGGTGCTATTGAGAATAGTGACATACTGCCATGGGGCCTGGTGGAAATTTGCTCCACATCAGCAATCAGATCTACACAGTGTGGGTTGGTCACTATGGGGTCACAGAGGAGAGAACATAGGTAAAAGGACCCTGGATTTAGATTCCAGAAGGGCTGGGTGTAAGACTTAGTTCTGTTATTAACCACATGACCAGTGGGCAGACACTTTATTCTTCATCTTGTGCTGCTAGGAATGCTAAAACATATCTGAAATTATTCTGCAGACTCTCAAACATGGTACCAGTGCTAGGTTGTAAGATTCAGTCCCTATGCTTGGGAACTTCACAATGTGGCAGGCAGGTAAACATGAGCACACGTAAAGAGAGAACAGTCTAGAATTAGTGCCAGGTGACAGGAACACAGAACAGATGCTGCATGTTCAGGGCAATGGACTAGGGTGATCAGGGAAGGCAGCAGAGAGATCATGAACTGGCTGAAAAGATAGAAAAATGAGGTAGGTAACTGGAAGAAGAGAAAGACATTCCATGTGAGGGAGAGGCATGAGCAAAGTTATGTGGATGATTCTACTCAAGGTCTGCTCAGGTAGTCATATGCAAACCAGAGGTAACAAATTGGTGACAAATTCAACAAATCTCACCAGCAAGTAGTTTTATTGCACTAGTGTGTGTTCAATGTCATCTGGTATATGAAACAGGGAGATCTAAAAAGAAAAATTCAGATTTCCTACTGTTCCTGGAATACCTGCTCACACTAAGTTCATTTTCCCCAATTCGAAGCAATCATCTGCAGATACCACATCCACTTTATTGCTTATTGCCTTTTCTTTCTTTCTTTTTTTGAGACTAGGTCTCGCGGTTTTTTCCCGTTACCCAGGGTACCATAGACTCAAGCAAGCCCCAGCTTCCCAGGTAGCTGGGATTACAGGCATGCACCACCACACCCAGCTATTTTTTGGGACTAGGTCTTGCTATGTTGCCCCGAGTGAGACTCAAACCGCGATCCCTAGCCCCAGCCGCTTCATAGGCTGAAGTTTACAGGCACTCACCACCGTGCCTGGCTTGCTTATAGCCTTTTCAACCTGGTTCACTTAGATCACACTCCATCACTGCCTGACCCTGTCAGCAACTGGGAGTGTGACTGACCCTTCTATAAATAAAACCTTGTGCTTGGAATGGAAGTTTGAGAAGGAAACTAAATAAGGGGAAGGATAGATCCCTAGAGATACCCTTAAAGGAAAGATCTGACCTAGACCCACGCTATAAAGCGTTCCTCCGGCCTATTCCTGCACACCTGACATCTTTGCCCACGGTCATTGATGCAATCACTTTCTTCACCGCCTCTTTCTTCTTCTCCTTCTTGTCACTGTTGAGCTCTGCTTTCAGTTCGAAGATCTCCCCTAAAAAAGGAGGCAGGCATGAGCGATCCATCTCCACCCTGCCAGGGGGTGATTCCCAGTCCCCAACTTCCGAAAGAATTGAAGGAGGCAGGTAAGACACTCCATGCTGCTAGCTAAGGGCAGCATTAGACCCCCGGCTACAGGTGGAAACAGGCAGTAGAGGGATGACTGTTCAGAGAGAAATTATCAAGATGTAAGTAAGGAAGTCATGCAGGATTGAGAGGAACCATGGAAGCTACAAAGTTTTGAGGAAGACAGAAAGTATGAAGGCAGGTCCTGTTCAGCCGACAGCTAAAAACATACATAAGAAAAAGCAAAGTTCTCCTGGATCAAAGTTCAAGGCAGCATGGGATGGAATCTAGGAACTTACAGTCTGAAAAGAGAGGTAGGATTTGCTTGCTTCTCATATGTAGCCTTTTCCTGTTTTCCTAGATCCTCCAGTTAAAACAGCTCACTCAGGGTTTCACTTCCTGAGCTACAAGTGGTTGCTCAACTCTGAAAATGGGAATTCAGCTGCCCTAGGGGAGCTCTAGCAAGCAAACTGTTTTAGAAACGTGATGATCTGGAAAGCGTGAAGGAGGAAACAGGTGTTGAGGGCCCTGTCACGGAGAGGAAGGCCACTGGTAATGCCAACAATAGGTTGACAGGGCAGACTTTAGTGTCAGGTCTCTGCCCACGGAACAGCCAGCATTTCCTGATTCTACCTCTAAGCCAGGTGCTATGCTAATTTCTTCCTCACAATAATGCTATGTCTCCCTCTGTTTTACAGATAAGCAAATGGAATAAAAGGTTCAGTAATTTGGCTAAAGATACACAGATAACAGTAGGTTTGGCCAAGATTCCAGAACTGGTCTACCAGCTCCAAAGTCCATGCTCTAAAACCCTACGCTGGGCCCAACCCAGGACACTACCTTGCTTCTCTGAAGCTGTTTCTTGGTACTCTCTGCCTCGACTGTAGTATTGAAGTCTCTCACTCACCACTCAGTCGAAAGACTCATCTCAGTGCATGGCCCTCCGGGTGACCTCCATTTAGATATCTCCTCTGTAGAATAGGAGTTCTAGGTTTTCCCCTCAAGGTACTTTGGGTGGGAATGAAACAAACTATGGGAGGAGGGGAGGTAGGTGAGGTGAGGGGGATGTGCTGAAGAAGTTCCAGATGGATTTATCCTGAGAAAAAGAAAACTAGCAGGTTTATGTCATAACTAAACACTATTCAGCCAAGAAGTAGAGATGAAAGAGAGCAAACAAAGTTCGTAAAGAATAATCATGCAGCACAGCCCCGGGCAAGACCACACTGAGGGTGTTGCTCAGCAGAACCAGAGGAATCTGCAGCCCTAGCAGTTCAAATTCAAGGGTGTGCAGGGTAAAGCCCTCCAAGAAACTGAGAGGGCTGTGTCTCCCTGCTGGAAGGGCCAACAGACCCCGATGAGACTGGCTTTGCTGACAGTCTTTAACTAGATTCTGTATAACTGGGCATGATGGACTGAGGCCTGAGTCTCCTTGGTCCCAAGAAGGCTGGTGGGATAACCTTGCATCTGCCCGCTTCTGAAGTCTCCTTCCTCTAGTGGGCCCCAAAACACCCAGCCACCAAGTTTATATTGCCAACCACATCCGAGACACTAGGTTCCCGCAACCCCTAATCCCACCAGCCCATGACAACCTTGTCCTCCATCATCTTTCACTGGAACTGTGGTGCTGGTCTTCCTACTTCCCCCCATCTCATGCTCTTCAAATTTTCACTAGGATCAGTTGTGAACCTTCCCTTACTTAAAATCATCATTATATCATATTTGAAACCAGGCCTACAGACATCGGCCTCCAAAGAATACCCACCAAAACCCCAATTTACACAGCACTAAATTCACCTAAATTCACCTCCCCTGGGGCCTGGTTCTCCAGGCCCTAAACAACTGAACTCTGTACATCGCTGGAATCTTTCTGTCATCACAACAGCGTTCTGAGCTCAGCTGCTTTTCTTTCCCAAATTAACCATGCATTTTTCTCCCCTCCTATACCCCACCTTCTGCCAGCTGGTTTCACCTGGGGTCCTCCCACAGCCCCCTGCCCTCTGGTGTGGTTACTATCTAACAGATTATACGTTCTCTCTGCTCAACGTTAAGCAAAGCCAGACCTAAGGCCGCCTGTCTCTTCCACTGCACATGGAAGATGCACCATAAAATCCAGATACTGGCTAAACCAATATCTGAAATGTTCAGCGAGAGGGAGACTTCAGGTCCTGTTCAGATAACACAACAACAGACTCTCCTCATCTGCTGAGCAGGCGCTCTGTCAACCTCACCAGGCAGAGAGGAGGAGGAAGGAAGGGCCTGTCATAATGATGCTTACAGGGTTAAAGTACATCTGTCAGCACCACGACAATTCCATTTCCAGAAAAGCAAAGATAACAATACCCAACAACATAGATGAGCTTAGCACTTTTCAGTTCAGCAACTCAATAGACGAGTAATGAGTTGTTAAAACTTGGGGAAATGTTTATGATAATATCAAATGGAAAACAGGATATAAACTCTGACTTCAACCACATAAACATACGCTCACGGATAAGGACTAGACACACAAACTGCTGTGGGGTTGCTGAGAGTTTTCTGTGCATACCTTCCTCTGGGGGAAAAAAAATCACATTTAACAAATTTAAGACATGGAAAACAAGAGGGCTTATCTATACTTAGAGCTAACATTCTTCCTTTCTTGAGTTCTAAAAGAAGTGGTTAATGTTGTATATCATCAGTTTAATTTTCTGTCTCTACAAGGTTTTTTTTTTTTTTTTGAGACTAAGTCTTGCTATTTTTGCCCATGGAACCGCAGGCTCATGTTGCCAGGGGTACCACAGACTCAAGCAAGCCCCAGCCTCAGCTTCCCAGGTAGCTGATATTACAGGCGCGTACCACCATGCCCAGCTATATTTTTGGGACTAGGTCTCGCTACGTACCACTGGCGGGACTCGAACCGTGATCCCTGGCCTTGGCTGTGGCTTCCTAGGCTGCCACCTATAGGCATGCGCCACCATGCCCGGCCTGTCTCTACAAGGTTAATGACACGTTGGGTAATTCCCAGCACTTGCTGCCAGGCCTCCACCCAATCCCTATTCCCAAAGAAGTAAGCAGAAGGTCTGGGCAAGGAAGGAAGAGGATAAGACCCCACAGTGAAATGAACAGTACCTTTCTTGGTTGTGGTGAAATATTTTGAGTCAGTCATTTTGGTCCCTTATCCGTGGCCAGACTCTGTAAGACAAAGGAGA
The DNA here is from genome assembly GCA_004024945.1 of Uropsilus gracilis. Classification (NCBI taxonomy): domain Eukaryota; kingdom Metazoa; phylum Chordata; class Mammalia; order Eulipotyphla; family Talpidae; genus Uropsilus; species Uropsilus gracilis. The sequence continues at coordinate 17,960 of PVHY01016848.1, forward strand.
AGGATGACTTTCAGCTGTGTTCCATTCCATTTTCAGTTATGGAGCAAGGAGGTGGAGGAGAGAAGGATACAGCATGCATGTGGTTAAGGAAGATAGCTTGTTATCTACCAAGCAAATGAACTGTTAACTAACAGCTGATTAGATTTTGGAGGGCAATTCTAAGGACTATCAAATTTCTGAATATTCAGATCTTTTGACCCAGAAAATCTATTTCTACATTCTCCCAGAAATACCTAAACAAAGATATAAGGGTTTTACTGCAGCACTGCCCATACTAATGCAGCACTTAAAATAACTTAAAATGCCCATCAGTAAGGGAATAGCCAAATATTCTGGAAGAGTCCATAGATTAAAAAGCATTTAACAATCATAGTAACAGCCACCCCTTCACGGTGCTAACCATTCCCTGCACTGTTCTAAGTGTTTTGCACAAGTTAACTCATTAAAGCCTCACGGAGGTACTACTCATCGCCTCATGTAGTCAAATGAACCTGAAACGCCCCCAGTTTAAAAAGCTGGGGGAAAAAAGAACTAGGGAAGTTTCTTCTTTCTCCCAACTTTGTCAAGCTTCTAAAACAGTCATATGTATTATTTATCTCTGGAGAGGCCTTGGATCTATATGTTGAAGAAATCTAAAGCATTTCCCAACTCTAACTGATCAATTTTCTTAAAGCACTGCAGGACATCTCCCTGTGCAAAACTCAGTGTTCTAAAGCAATAAGATAAAGTACTACAGACACCTTGTTCATTCGGAAAACATTGACATCTGTGACAACGTAACCATAATACTCTCTCTTGGTCAACAAAGATCAAAGAAGTTACACAGGAAGTGAGCATACTTGGCATCTCTGGATACACAGCAAGGGCTTATGGGGTTGAGCCCAGGGCTTTTCATTCATGATCTCATTTAATCTTATCAATAAGGTAAGTGTTTTTAAACTCTTTTCTATAGATGAGGAAACAGAGGCCCTGTGATATTACGACTTACAGAAAAATCACACGACTTGGAAGTAGCGGAACTGGGAGGCCATCTCAGGTCCACCTGAGCTCAGCTCTGTCCATGAAGGAATTCTGCTGCCTTTATCTGAGAGGGAGGACAGAGACCTGACAGTGGCTAAGGACTCAGTCTCAAGAGCCATGAAACCCTCAAAAACAATCTTTCAGTTCTACCAGTAGCTTCACATGGTACGAAAAGCCACACAACTCAGACACTTGAAAAGAGAAACTCATTTTGTCCCTTCCTTTGCTTCAAAAGAAGAGGTTCAAGAACTAAAGCTGTTAACAACAGCCTTTTGCTTCATTACTGTTTTCAAGCCCGATGAAGGTTTATTGGCAGCAAGGATGTGAGGGATCAAGGATCATTTCAAAAGACTCTGGAGACTACATCAACACAGCTCTCCTCCAGTCCAATTGCAGTTTTCTACACTAAGCATAGATTTTCCTTCAGTAATCTGTGGGCAACAAGAATGTACCTGTTTCAGGGGTGCTTTAAATCCTTTGTGGACTCTATTTGAAGAAAGAAAAATCTGCTGACAAACAATCTAAAGAAAAAAGACGATTCTAATTTGCTTTCGTTTTGCAAGGCTGAAAAGGGATGATGGCACTTTTCTGTGGGAACTGCGGGAAGGAGGAAAGAATGCTGTGTCTGATGCCAGTCCTGCAGTGGGGATTCTAAGCTTGCCAGTCCCAGCACAGTGAGTCAGAGTGGGCTGCAGACGTTTCCACAAAGGCAAGACCCAAGTCCACCTGGCCTGCAGCTCCATTTATCTTCTCCCTATGTGCTTGGCCCATGGTTCTGCATGCAGCCTGTGTTCAATCGATAGTATCTAAAATGAAAAGGGGCCCTGCTGAAAATCCCAGGGTGGGGTGCCCCATCTGTTCGCTGACAGCTCTGTTATGTAACTACATAGCATTTGTTTCCTACAGGAGTTTATTTACAATAAAACACTTATTTTTTGAGTCCACATAATGTCATTTTCTCAGAGACCCCTTACTTACCTAGAGGTTCCTTTTGGAGAAGTAAGAATGAGCAGGTAAATAAGGTAATGAGCTGTGTTCCAAAATGAAAGCCTGCATGGCTTCAAAAGTTTGTCTCGAAAGCATAATTAGCAGAGGTGTGCAAAACAGAAGAATGCCTTACTTCTCAAGGCAGGCCAAAGGGGCTAAAGATCATTAGTCAAAAGAATCTCACAAGTTAACATATAAACCCCACCAATGTTAAAACTAAAAGGAAATCGGAGTGAGCAAAACAAAAACTATATTTAGGTGTCTAAATTCAGATCTGCTCAGATATCCTTTTCTCAAATGGTGGAGACTAGCAGACTTTCTTCTTATCTGCAAGCACAGCACAATGTTTGGGAACTCTAAATTCCCAGAACACATTGTGCTGGTAACAGATATGTGTTGCATGTAACTGACCAGGCCAAGGAAAGAGTAGTAAAGTTTTTTTTTTTTTAGACTAGGTCTCGCTGTTTTTTGCCTATGGAACCACAGGCTCACGTTGCCTGGGGTACCACATACTCAAGCAATCCCCAGTCTCAGCTTCCCAGGTAGCTGGGATTACAGGTGCACACCACCATGCCCAGCTATTTTTTGGGACTAAGTCTCACTGTGTTGCCCTGAGCAGGACTCGGACCACGATCCCTAGCCCCAGCCGCTTCATAGACTGAACCTTACAGGCATGAGCCACAGTGCCCGGCAGCAGTAAAGATTTTTTTTTTTTTTTTTGAGACTAGGTCTCGCTATTTGTGCCCGTGGAACCGCAGGCGCTCGTTGCCCGGGGTACCACAGACTCAAGCAATCCCCAGCCTCAGCTTCCCAGGTAGCTGGGATGACAGGCGCGCGCCACCACGCCCAGATATTTTTTTGGAACTAGGGCTTGCTACAGGCCCCAGGCGGGACTCGAACTGCGATCCCTAGCCCCAGCCGCTTCATAGGCTGAAGCTTACAGGCACGAGCCACCGTGCCCGGCAGTAAAGGTTTTTTTTTGGAAGATTGAAAAAGCAAGAGCCGGGCACAGTAGTGCGTGCTTGTAAGCAGCAGCCTAGGAAGACACGGTTGGAACCAGGGATTGCGGTTTGAGTGCCACCGAGGGTACGTAGCGGGACCTAGTTTCAAAAAAATAGCTGGGCGTGGTGGTGCACGCCTGTAATCCTAGCTACCTGGGAAGCTGAGGCTGGGGCTTGCTTGAGTCTGTGGTACCCCGGGCAATGTAAGCCTGCAGTTCCATGGGCAAAAATAGTGAGACCTAGTCTCAAAAAAAAAAAAAAAAAAGCAATAGGGCCGCAGGCTCAGCAAGTCAAACCACAGCTCTTGACACCCCTATACTGTTGACTTAGCCTTTACAGGTGCTAAGCAGCTACTCACAAACTGCCACTGCCACCTGTGCACTGATGCTGGCTGCCTTTTTTTTTTTTTTTGAGACTAGGTTTCGCTATTTTTGCCTGTGGAACCGCAGGCTCACGTTGCCCAAGTACCACAGACTCAAGCAATCCCCAGCCTCAGTTTCCCATGTAGCTGTGATTACAGGCATGTGCCACCATGCCCAGCTATTTTTTTTTGGAACTAGGGCTCGCTACATGCCCCCAGCGGGACTTGAACTGCGAACCCTAGCCCTGGCCACAGCTTCCTAGGCTGCTGCTTACAGGCATGCACCACCATGCCCAGTCTGGCTTTTTTTCCCAGTATCTATTTCATGTATATCTCTGCAGAGGGCCAAAGGGACTGATGGTGCAGAAACCATATCCCTCTGAAGCTGTTTTTGCATACAGGAAATTAAGATAAAAGAGGAAGGGGAGCTGGGCACGGTGGCTCATGCCTGTAAGCTTCAGCCTATGAAGCGGTCAGGGCTAGGGATTGCGTAGCGAGATCTAGCTTCAAAAAAATAGCTGGGCGTGGTGGCACACGCCTGTAATCCCAGCTACCTGGGAAGCTGAGGATGGGGATTGCCTGAGTCTGTGGTACCCCGGGCAACGTGAGCCTGCAGGTCCACGGGCAAAAATAGTGAGACCTAGTCTCAAAAAAAAAAAAAAAAAAAAAAAAAAAGAGGAAGGGGAGGTGGGAAGAAGAACATTTTTGCAAAGTTACTCCAGAGCACAGATTAAAAAACCCCACTTCACTGAGAAAAATCACCTGAATATTGATAATCTACTAAGGGAGGCTATTGCCTTGTGCTCTTTCTCCACAGTTAGTGGAGATGTTAGTGCAAGAGGGATTTCTCATACTCTCTGCAGGAATGGAAAAATCCCTGCAATTTAGTCCTGAAGCAGCCTGGACTTGCAGTACTCTCCCGGCATTGCTCTCCTCAGCTGTTGCCACACACTGCTCTCCTGCTAATGGGAGCAAAGGAGCTCAGACCTTGACCAAGCTCTGATCGTGGACATGAGCCACATTTGAAAGCAGCAGTCACTAGTTCAGAAAAGCTTAAGATCAGATTCCGTACTTGAAAGTTTCAGGGTACATTAAAAAAAAAATTATTACAGGGGATTTTTGGTTTGGGAACTGTGCTGGCCAGTGTGATGAGTCACTTTTTGCTAGGGAGATGGCATTCTGGGCTGGAATACCCCGCAATTTCAGCACTTACAAGATCAAGGAATGACTCAAGGGGATAGTCAGAGGGGTACATCTGGACTGACTGGTTTTGTCTTTAGGACTCATGAGGAGTCCGATCCTGAGTCTTCCCACACCCACACTCAGAAGATGACTTTGATGCCACAATCTAAGGACCAGTTCCTATAAAGCGTAACCTTTTAAAAAACCTTACTTTCATGCCTGCTTCCCACTGCCACCAGGCTGAAAAAAAAAAAAGCTGGACTAGAGCAGTTTTCTCTGATGTGTTCTAGAATTTATTTATTTTTATTTATTTGTTTGTTTGTTTATTTATTTATTTTGAGGCTAGGTCTCGCTATTTTTGCCCATGGAACCACAGGCTCTCGTTGCCCGGGGTACCACAGACTCAAGTAATTCCCAGCCTCAGCTTCCCAGGTAGCTGGGATTACAGGTGTGTGCCACCACGCTGAGCTATTTTTTTGGAACTAGGTCTTGCTACGGGTCCCAGGAGGAACTTGAACCGCAATCCCTAGCCCCGGCCACTTCATAGGCTGAAGTTGACAGGCACGAGCCACTGTACCTGGCCTGTTCTAGAATTTTGAGAATTTTTTGTTGACAATCATTGACACTGCCAGGGAGAGAGATATAATCTAGGAGAGGGAAAATGAGATCCTACCGCGCCCCCCCAAATTTTTTTTTTCAAATTTTTGAGTCTTTATATCTAAATATGATTTTCTGAACAAGAGTTGAAGACTATCTTTCCACACTTTAAGCCAATAATACAAATTTAAATCTATAAAACAATTAAGATCAAGTAGTGAATATATTTTATTTATTCCCCCAAGTCCTCAAAATTGCTAGCAGTTAATAAATCTTACAGGAAACAGTACTGGACTGGGGTCACACTTTACTTCACCTCTATAATTCAACTTCCTCTCTTCAAAATAGGATCAGCAGCACCTGGTACTGCACGTATTTTACATAATCTGACATGATCATGTTAGAATCAAAGCACACTGACAAGTATAGACATGAACATCACAAATGTCATGAGACTGCACATCTCTGAAATTCTAGAATAAGAAGATGATTCTAGGTGAAAAGGACTGATTTGACCAGGACATGAAAGAACTCAGGAGTGAAGAAAGCGATCTGTATCTTGATGCAAATTCTAGTCATACATGTACTTAAGACTGAGCATTTCATTTGGTGTAAATGATACAAATCTATTTCTTATAATAATGAAATTAAACCCAAGGATGGAAAAAAAATGGGAGAACAAAAGGTTGCATAATTGAGAGGAAATCAAATTTTCTGAGAATGACACAAAATCAAAAAGTCTTAAATGAGCTATGAATTCAATTACATAAAAATCAAATTTTTCTGCAGGGCCAAAAACATAATTTAAAAAATGAAAAAATAGCTTTTGGACTGCTCAGGCCCTTGGAGGAGAGCTCCAAAACACCCCTGCTTCCACCTAGGCCCTGGTGAGGGTGGGGGTAGGGTGAGTTCTATGACACTGGGGTCTCAGGTCCAGAGATTTCAGGCTGGGGAAGGCAGCCTCTGCCTCCACATGAGCAGGGGGTAGGGGTCAGGCACCTAGGGGTGTGGGGGAGGGGTCCCCTCTCTGATTTACCCTGGCCTCAATCAGATCTGCACTAAGAATCAAAAAACCAGCCTCTCCAGCTGCAGATATAATGGAAAGGAAACGAAAAAATAATGGTTCTGAATACACCTGGGTAGGATAAGCAGCGTTTTGGGAACCACTGAGACAAGAACGTGAGACCAGCAATTGTGGTCACAGATTTCTACCTGTATCGTCTCCGGGGCTGGGGAACCAAACCCCTGGTCCATATTTTTGTGCAACATGAATGAGGCTCCCTCCTTTACCAATCAATGGGGGAAGAAAGCCACAGAGATGTGGCTGTGGTCCCATGGCAGAACTGCCAACGTGAGAGAAGAGAGGAGCTGGACCAACCACCTGGGGAAGTCTGTCCCCTGCAAGGAATACCTCCACTGCCAGCAGCTGTGGCTCCTAAACTAATATACCAGAACTACACAGCACACAAGCAGCACCACGTGACAGACACCAGAAAGGATACTGGAGAACTGCACCACATATTTGCCCTACAATAAGTTCCTGACGTGCTCGGCCTGACTATCCGCCTCAGTTTCTCCCAGAGATTCAAGCAGCCTCGTCTGTTGCTGTCCAGGAGTGCAAGTCCACACCCAGGAAAAAAGAACACTGTTCCAGAAAAAGAAAAGACCAGTGGGCCAAACATGGACCAATGACTTGCAGCACTAGGAGTTGGAGTGAATGGAGGGGTAAAGGGGTGTAGGGGGAGAGATAAGGGGTACAATATGGAAGGGAGGGCCAAACCTAAGGGGAACAACAACCATACAAATGTGACTAATACTGTATGAAAATTACAAAATTGTATATTTTAATATGCATTTTAGTATGAATTTTGCATAAATTTTAGTGTGAATTTCTGTTTATTAAGTCAATAAATTTAATGTTATTTAAAAATAAAAAAATAACAAAAAAGAAATATAATAAACACAAATTCTGCATCACATTGCAGGCAAAAGTCTGTAAGAGAACAACCATCACAGAGATAGTTGACATCCTCTGTGGATATCTCTTTTATCCTATTCCCCATTACACATTCCCAGAAATAATAATTAGTACACTGGGACTGATGTTTGCCATGCCAGTAGTATTTGAAACTTTTAAATCACACATCAGTTAATAATATATTATTTTGCATGGCTATAATTTTGTAATTATGGTATTGTAATATGTATACCTATCTATGTAACTTGTTTTCCCACAAGAAAGTTTTTAAATTATTTTTTTTAAAAAGTGACTTCAAATAGAAGGATGGCAAAGGATGTGAGCTATCATAGAAAATGAAGTACAATAGTTTGTTTACATATAATAAGAGAAGTGGAAACTGAACCTACAATGAAATACTATCAATTATTGGATTGGTTAACACCCAAAATTCTGGTAACACTCTATATTGGTGCTGATGTGAGGAAACAGATGTCCTCATATGATGTTAATGAGAGTCTAAATTGCTACAACCACTATATCAATTTGGTAATAGCTATAAAATTGCAAATGTACTTACCCTTGATCTAGCAATTTTATTTCTAGGAATTTATTCTGTAGGCACAAAACTATGTAAATACAGTTACTCATACAGTTTCTTTTGTAATGGCAAAATACTGCAAACATCTTAAATGTCCTTTAATTGATGACTGGCTTAAAAAACTATGGCAATGGCCAGGCATGGTGTTGCATGCCTGTAAGAGGCAGCCCAGGAAGCCGCAGTCGGGGTCAGGGATCATGGTTCGAGTCCCGCCGGGGGCACGTAGCGAGACCTAGTTCCAAAAAAATATAGCTGGGTGTGGTGGCATGTGCCTGTAATCCCAGCTACCTGGGAAGCTGAGGCTAGGGATTGCTTGAGTCTGTGGTACTCTGGGCAACATGAGCCTGCGGTTCCACAGGCAAAA